>JAEIGI010000347.1:0-13778 GCA_018903615.1 Drosophila neocordata
TATATATCTTAACATAGCCACCAAGTTTTATCAAAATCGGTTGATTCATCATATAGTTCCCATAGGAACGATCGGTCATGAATATGGATTCTGAGCAATAACTTTGTTGTTTTAAAAGCGATTATCACTAAATTTATAGTATTTATAGTATTTATAAGTTTTTTATATACTTTCTAACATATCTGGAGTTTTATCAGAATCGGTAAAATTATATCATAGGGCTCCTTCATAGGAACGATCGGCCAAAAATTTGTTTTAGATGAAAATCTTGGTTATTTTAAGAGTGATTCACTTTGAAATTTGGTATATGTATAAATGTGTCTGTTGAGTTTTAACAGAATCGGCCGAATATATGATATAACTCCTATTGGAACAATCAGACCAATTTTTTTACTGTAAGTTTTTTTTCTTGCAGCCACTTGCATGATTAGTTTTATTTTACTTTCTTATAATTCTTGGCACTCTTTTATGTAATTGATAAGAACAGTTTGCAAGGTATCCGACTTCGGCGTGGCTGCCGAAGTTGGGGCCCATCCTTCTAGTTTTTTAATTGCTTTTCTGTATGGTCTGGATAGTAAGTTAATGGCATTGTTATTTGTTTTAATGATATGGGCGATAGTTAGTGGTATAGACTTTAGTATTTTTACCCATTCCTCTATTTATGGAAATGGTTTGCGCGTTTGTGAAATTAAAACTTTCCATTAAGCACGACTCCGAAACTGTATGGTAGTCAGAAATCTGTGGAAAAGGAATCATTGGTTTTTTATGTTACTTCTTTCTGGGTGTTAGTTTGGATCCCAATCGTGTGTTTTGTTTGACAAAGATTTCCTGTCCGCTATTGTATTCTTTTTGTTTTTTTTTACGTCCTTTATTATGATACTCCAAATCTGCTGCCTGTTTAATTTTTACTTTATCTATGTTGTTTGTGTAGACTTGTCGGTATCTTCCCTACCGAAAAATACATATGTCTAGTGGTCTTCTTCCTGAATTGATGAATTATACTCAAATACCGCTCCGTCTAATAATTCTTTTGAAATCGTTAGCCCTTGGTTATTTTTTTTTTTTTTTTTTTAAACACCTCCTTATTATTTCTGACAAGGTGGAATGGAATCTTTCTCCTTGTCCATTAACTGAACCCTTGTAAGGGGGTGCTTTTATAAATTTCGATGTCCAACTGGTTCTTAAGCATGAAGGTTATGGTTTCCTGGAATTTAGTGACTTCCTGTTGTCCATCTTTATACACTTTGGTACTTTCTCATAGTAAATGCACCAAGTTGTGTGTGTAATGGTTCTTTAATGTCTTTGATTGCTTTTGATTTAATAATTTTTGCCTTGAGCTAATTTTTTTGAGAATTTATCTAGTGCCGTTAAGTCACTAGTACTTTTTCTGTTGAGGCAAATGTCTATATGGATGATTTATCCGGGATACTGTGGAATAGGTGTTCTTTGAGTTCTGGTTTTTGTCGGGTGTCTGTCATATTTTTGTTCTTGCATACTCTCTACATTGTCTGATAAGGTTTGTGATTTCTCTTTCATTTTAGGGAAATAACATTTTTCCGAAAGGGGCGCTTTGTTTTCTATTATGCCACGTTGGGCCCTGTTGTGTTCTCTTTTTAATATTTCTTCTTCTTGTTCAGTGTCTGTTGAAATATCTTTTACTTGTAAAGATGTGAATCTGATTTTATAGTTTTTAAAGTGTAAAAGGATAGATTTTCTGTATTATTCCCATTATCTCTTCCGATGTTATGATTCCGTTTAAAACTGATGGATTTAGATATTTCATTAAGATATCCAATATATCGTTTTCATTACAATCTGTTATCTGAATCTTGTGCCTATGGAATGTTGGAAATGGGATACTGAAATTATAAGTATTTGAATCGTCTTTCTTGATGAAGATTTGGTTTTTAAATGCTTTGATAGGGACTTCTACACTGAAAATTTCGCTCTCCGCTGAGCTTTCAGCGCTGTGTTGTGTGGATGTAACTGGAATTTATTTGGCTTCGTCTTGATAAGGCATCTGCTACTACGTTACTTTTGCCAGGTTTGTATATTAGCTCATAATTATATTCTTCGAGGTATGCTTTCCATCTTTTTTACTCTGGAATTTCCATTCCAGCTGCTGAGCTGAATAGGTGAGGGGTTGGTGATCTGTATAAATTTTAATTTTTGTTCTACCGTATAGGGAGTTTCTGAGGGCTTTTAATGTCCAGATTATGGCTAACATCTCTTTCTTGATTCGTGGGTAATTTTCTTCGCTTAGAAAGCGTTCTAGAGATAAAAAATTGGTCTGTCGCCTTGAGACAGCACGCCTATGACGAAGTTAGAAGCTTCTGTTGTAAGTTGGAACTCGAAATCGGGAAATTGAAGAATATTTCTATCAGTTCAGAATTCTTGATTTTGACAGAAAGCTTCTATCAAAATGTGGTTCATAATAATTAGTTTTTTCTTTAAATTTTTTGAGACCACATCCATCTTCGCTCTTAAAAGGAAGCTAAGTGGTTTTGCTAACTTCAGAAGTCTGTTATGTGAACCTTCTATAGTATCCTGCTAATCCTAGAAAGGCTCTCAGATCCTTTAAAGTTCTAGATTGCGGATAGTTGGCTATTGCTAATACTTTGTTACGGTTTGTCTTAATGCCTTTTATCAGACATAATGAATCCTTTGAAAATTCAACCTTATTTTGGTAAAACTCGCATTTGTCAATTGACATTTCATGTTGGAATCTTGCAGAGTTTGGAAAATGGTTTGCAGGTTTTTGTGTGTGATTCCCTGTCTTTGCTAAAAATGATAATATCATCGATATAGATGTAGCAAATTTTTCCGATATGTTCCCCGGGAATATCATCGAGCGCACGTTGGAAAATGGATGGTGCGTCCTTCAATCCAAATGATTAATGTAATTGAGAAGTGTTTTAGAATCTCGAAACTTTTTATTACAGGATTTGGTGGAAACTATTTTTAAAGGTCAAGGACAAGAAAAAGAGTTTATTGTTTCGAGTTGAGGTATCATTAATCTCAGGAATGGGGTATCTTGTCTGTGGTGGCTTTCATTTGTGTTTACGATAGTCTATGACCATTCGGTATTTCCTTTCGCCAGATGCGTCTGGTTTCTTTGGAACTATCCATACCAGTGGTCAGAAAGGTGGAGGCAAAACCAGAAGGTCGAGATAATGCCATCTCTGCCAGCTATGTATTGTTGTCATTTCATCCCTTTTGGGAAGAATTGTGGGATGTTGAGCCAGTTGGAATATATTGGAGATCAGCGACGGATGTTCTTATTTCTACTTTACGACAAGTGCTAAGGGTGTGGTATAAGGTTTGATTTTCAAGTTTGGATCTGCAAGAGATTTTTCCAAGAACACATCCTGTATCTGGATATTGTGGAGCTGTTAGTTCATTATGCTTGAGATTGATTGGTCTATATATTCTGTCTTGAGATAATTTATCATCATTCCTTCTTTGTGCTGCTTCCCATTTCCTGCACTCCATATTTTTCCTGTGGTCATCGCGAGCAGCCAGCCTCATAAGCTTCTTTGTTTCGTTCATAGTATTATCCATGTTAAGAGTTGTTGTCTTAGCATCTGGGTTCGATGGAAGAAGTGGCCTTTTACCATGATCAAAACTGGGTCTGTTCATATAGTTGACTATCTTCGTCTTGCCTACACGGTCAATCAATGGATTCTGCTGGCTTGGCTGTGATTGCCAAGCAGGGTGAGGCTATTGAGATGGGGTCTGTCTATATTTTGGTGAGTTATTGGTTTTATTGACTGCCATTATTGTGGTTGACTCAACTTCAAGTGATAAGATGATCTTTGAGGAGATAAATCAGGTTGCCATGGATCCAATGATTCCCTGCTCGACCATCCAATTTTCCAAATTCTCTTCTCTCCAATGGAGAAACCGAAATGGTTCTAAGGTGACAAATACATTGATTTCTTCTACTGGGACAGGAGCCAAGCAGGACCTTGTTGAAGTAAAGATTACAGGAGTACCAGAATTGGGTTCTGATTCAGATGTTTCAGGAATTTTTGTTTAACATCTATGTTTGTGACGATCTTCCCTGAAAAGCTTTTGACCTCTGTGCCAAAAGAGCTTTTTCCCGGATACCTGGAGCTTGCAGCAAATCAGGTTAGTTCGCTGATGTACGTTTTGTATCTAACTGCTCTATCCTGTAGGACTTTTGTCAGAACCGCTACAGTTGGTCTCTCGAGATTCATACAACTGACCCTATTAAGAATCAAAGAAAGATGCTTGTAAATATTTTGATAAGAATTCCCTCAACTGTCTGTTGTCCATTCTGTGTCATGGTGGTGACTGATATTCGAGTGTGCTTAAGTCCCGTTTTGTCTGCAAAGTGTAAAGTAAGGCATCGTGCAATTGCCCCAGTTCTGGGAGGCATCTTGTAAAGTCTCTCATACCTGATCTAAAAGTGAGATGGATTACTAACTGGTTTCTTATTAGAATACCAAAATATTTCGGTGATCCCTTGATACTAGAGTATGCCTCAAGGATTCTGTCTACTCCTTTCTTCCAGGAGCTAAACTTAAGAACAGATCTCTGAAGAAGAATTCCCTCATCCCCTTCACTATATCTGGATAAAGTCAGTCCAAGCGGTCCATGTCAGTAATATTACTCTCGTTGGGTCTATATTGTAGACAGTTACTCAGACATCTCATGTTGACTGTTCTTCTGCTAGTATATGTTGTTTCATATTGCTATCAATCTATTATTAATCCCAACGATCTATTTGATTTTCAAATGTTCTCTGGTTGTCACTGCTCAAGTTTCTTGGTGCTGAGGTCAATGACTCGTTAGTAGAGGGGAGTCAGTTTCAAATATTGAGAAGGACGTATAAGGTTATTCGGGTTGCCCATGGTTGGTTATTATGGTTGTTAGTATGGGTGAATTTGTTTAGAAAATAAAAAGGTAATATTGGAAGAAATGCTTGATAATATGTGTCAAAAATATCGCAGTGTAGAAATTGTAAGAAATCTTTATTGATGACCTTAAGGTTTGGCTTTCTTTTAAATTTTTCTTTACAATTTTTCTTTTAAAAAATTTTTGAATTCTTTGTTTAATTTTTCTTTTTTTTAAATTTTCCATTAAAATTTTTCTTTTAAATTTTCTAGATAACTTCTTTTATTTTTCTTTAAATTTTTTTTCTTCCTTTTTTCTTTGGAAAATTTTCGTTTAACTTTTCTTTTTTAAAAATTTTCTTTAAAATTTTCTTTTAACTTTTCATACTTTAAATTTTCTTTTAACCTTTCTTTCAAATTTTCTTTTAACTCTTTTCTTTTTTAAATTTTCGTTTAACTTTTCTTTTTATAATTTTTATTTTATACCTTTGCAAAAAAGGTATATTAATTTTGGTCAGAAGTTTGCAACGCCCATGAAGGAAGCATCTCCGACTATATAAAGGTATATATTCTTGATCAGCACGATGAGCTGAGGTTCATTTAACCCTGATATTCCGTCTGTCCGTCCGTCCGTCCGTCTGTCCGATCTGTCTGGATCAACGCAATCTCCTCAGGACCATGAAATACAGAGCTGAAATTTTTGCACCTAGGCTTCTTTTTCTGCAGGCATTGTATATCTCGGAATCATTCCGATCGGAACGATCGGTCGTGAAGGTAAGCTTTAACCCCAATATCTTTGTTTTGTATTCCAATGAAATATTACGAAAACCAGTGTTTGTGAGTTTATATACTTCTTAACATATCCACTAAGTTTCATCAAAATCGGTTGACTATATCCTTATAGCTCCATGGGAACGATCGGCCAAAAAATTGGTTTTAGATGAAAATCTTGGTTATTTAACAACGATTCACTCGAAATTTGGTATAATGTAAGTTTAGTATATATAAAAATGTGTCTGTTGAGTTTTAAGAGAATCGGCCGACTATATGATATCCCTCTTCTAGGTTTGCAGAATCAGTTAAAAATTTTTGCTGTAAACACTTTTCAGTGCAAAGGCGCCGGTAGTTTAATATACTTTCTTATAATTCTGGTAATTTATATATAACTAGTTGACCCGGCAAACGCTGTTGTTTTGCCATATAAATAATTTCTATGTACTTTCTAGTATATACATATTATTATTCGAAAAGAACGGTAACACTATCAAAAAATATCGGTCTCTTACAGCGTAGACCCAATATTTTTTATTTAAACCATCTTAACTAACACCAATAAGCTGATGGTTTACCACTCGAGCATGCTACGTATAATTCGTGCTGAAAATCATGGCGTTAGCAAATCTCCCAAGCCTGTTACTATTCAGACGGTAAGAACAGTAACTATCAAAAAAATTGTTTGATAAGGCTATTGTAACACTATCCAAAAAATATCCGGTCTCTTAATGCTACAGCGTGAACAATAATATTTTTGTTAGCCCATCTTTAGCTAACACACAAACAAACTTGATGGTTTACCCACTCGAGCATGCCATATAATTAATTTCGTGTGAAAATCATGGCGTGCTTAAATCCTAAGCCACACATATTATGTTAAGAACGGTAAGAACATTGACACTATCCAAAAATTATTAAACTGATAAGAACGGTAACATATCGCTTAGTATCGATCTGCTTAGTACACAGCGTAACAATATTTTTATTACAGCCCATCTTTATCGCCTAAATAAACGGGATGAGTTCACCCACACTCGAAACATGCTACACATAATATTCATTGCTGAAAGAATCATGGCGTTAACAAATCAACCACATATTATGTCATCCGGTAAGGGCGGTAACCACTATCAAAAATTATTTGATAAGAATGGTAACACTATCCAAAAGAAATATGGTCTCATTATTACTAGCGTGAATAATATCTTTATTGCAACCCATCTTTACATGGCACAAATAAGATTCTTTTTATACTCGCATTTGCGTGACTGACGCATTTCATGTCAAGTCACACGAGATCTTTGTCGAGCAGATAAAAGTATCCTATGTAGTCTCACTGGCTCTAAGCTACCTCCCTACCAATTTTCAGCCAGAATCAATTACAGTTCTTGAGTTATAAGTGGGAGATAATAACTTCTTTGACTTTCCTTTTATATACTCTATGGATTAGAGTAAGAGCTGTTAGCACAGGTATCCGAACTCGGCGTGGACGAAGTTAGCCCATCCTTTCTAGTTTCTCTTTAAAGTGTTTTTTTTAACTTTTTCCTTTATATTTATGTCTTGTAATCTGCCCTCCCTCCCTACTTTTCTAACAGGACTATTATTGTTGACTCCACTTCTCTGATGATCTTAAATATTATACCTGCTTCGCTACTTTCATTGGTTCTGCATTCAGTCAAGCAAGTGAGTCCCACAAATTGTAGTTGTCATTGATTTTATTAACTAGTTGCAGTGCGGGAGTCTGTATCAATCAAGGAGCAATCCTAATCGCTTAAGTATTTTTTGTCTTCTCATTGATGATTTTGTTGTTTACACTTAGAAGAGGATACTCTTTCCTATCATGGTTACTTGTCAAATACAGCCTCCTTAATTAACGTTTTGGCCTTTTCTATTATATATCGGGCTCAGTTATTTCGCTATTTATAAAATTTAAATATTGACTTGATTCTTTACTATGGATTTCAGCTGAGAATTGCCAAAACAGTTCTACCTACAAGCTAGCTAAAAATTCTGAGTTGACGTCGGCAGCGCTGCTGGCAGAGAAACTTGCGACATCATTGGCACGGCATCCGGCTGCGGCTGGATTCTTATTAATTGCAAGCGACAAACTTGCAGACTGCTGATTCTGCCTGATTCGGTGTGTTTATTTGCCATGTTGTATTAGCGGTCTGATAATAATGGGATTTAGTCGTCGTTGTTCTCGTCGTTAACTTTAAATCCTGATCGGTTGTGCATGCCCAATATCTTCTCGTAGATGTTGATGTCTCTGTTGAAGAATTGTTTTTCCTTTTTGGGCTGTGGTCTCTTTATGAGCTTACGGATAAAACTCTTTCAGTTGAACACCAATTTGCTAAAATGGCAAAGGCCTCTGCAGGCATGTACTTCTCAGAACTTGTTTTGGCCAGGGCTACTGCTTCATCTGTTGTGACAAAAGTCGATGTAGTCATCCATAATGATACCACGGATGGCTTTTGATGCGAATGGAAACTCTTTCGTGTTCCATGTGGCGGTTCAAGTCACGCGCATAATGCTATGCAAGTGGGCACGTAGCTCCCAATGTAAGCATTTAGTTGAAATGCTTCCACGATATTGTTTTCCTGTTGATCCACAAGATACGTTGTGGTTTCGCATCTTCCTCGCACCGTAATGCGATGAAACATTTCAGAGATATCTCCACTTATCTGAAAGCTCTCGCGAGTGCCATCCATGGATGTTCGCTTGTTGCGGCCTTGCCCGTCACAATATGGTCCGCTCCGCTCGTCTTTGCAGCAATGATTTTCCGCCGCCATATCGCTTCGCACCTTTGCAATATGAGTTGGATTGAACAGTCTGCTGATGACTATTTTGAACTTTCTATTCTCATAAGCTCGATAATGTGAGTTCTTAGTGTTGCACTGTTGCTTTTTCTTGATCCGCCATCATCGACTCTCCAGTCGACCAACGAAAATTCATTTGTTATAAGCGTCAGTTCATTTAATCAATTCTACGATTAACCAGTTGGAGATTTTTAGATTAACCTTTCTGGTTCAAGCTCTTCTTCTGATGTTTTGATCCGGCTGATGCATAATGGACTACAGGACCGCCCTTCTCCCCCCACTCTTTGGCTAGACTTTCTTCAAGAAGTGTTAAAGTCGAACCATCATCCATGAACGCGTAGACATCAATTGACTTTGATTTTCCGTACAAGGTAACTGGAACGATTCTGAAAAAACTTTCTAGAGGTTAGCAGATGGACTTACGATGATTATGTAAGGTATCAACCATTAACTTCCATTATGGAAACTGGTATGATTTACCGCAGCCGGATATAACCACAATGTTTGCATGCTATAGCCTCACTTCGGCACACCTTCATGCACACTGGTGCCATAATCAGTGAGTCTTTTTGTGGCATCCCCCCTCTCCTTTACAGTCATACGTCCGGAATTTTCCGCACGATACCAATTTGTGATCCTCTCCTTGGCAAAATCACACAGCGGGTTCACTATCTTAACTTTCGGCGGCAGCTGCTGTATGATCTCTGCTTAAAACGCTCTCGCTTGGTTTCTTGCTGTCGGTTTCTGGTGTTATATTAGGCGTAGAGACTCGGCGCGTACCGCAGCTCTCTTCAGATAAAGCATATCTTCAATCCGCTAGGTTCTCCAAATTTGGAAATTTATTGGCTTTGTTTGATCTGAATTGCTTGGTTAATATCATTTCAGGTCCCAACTTTCAGATGAGCTCACTGCGGCAAAAGTTAGTTAGCCCAGATTGCTTGGCTTCATCGTAGCACACATATTTTGTTTGCCAAATATGAAAACTCGTTAAGTTCCAGCACTGCTACACAGCGTATTACGAACATTGTCGGTCAGAAGTTTCAGTATAAACTCTGCCCGACCAAATATCATTTTTAGGGTACTGATGAAGCGTTACGAAGCATCTCGAAAGCAGTAAGTTATCCGCACTGCTTCTGCTCCTTTACAAAATCTCTGGTTTACCGCACCGGAACTGAAGAACAAAATGATCACACCGGCTGTTTCTCCATTAAAGTTAGCGGTCCATGGCATTATTTGCGTTATACCAGCGGCGTTGCGTGCCAAAATCTGATTCTGCGTTCACGCCGTTGCTTGCTGGTGTGCTCACTGCCGGGATCCTCATGGCTGCGACCATGCTCCAGTCGTCTGAGCATGTGATGGCCTGTTGCTGCTCCACCTGACTGCACGTGAGAGGTGGCTGAAAGTGAGTATATTACCACGCTTTATTTCAGTGGCATTCTCTCTCAGGCATTTCCTCCTTTCTAGATGTTGTAAGTAGTTGTGATCTTTCTATATACAACGCTCCTCTTCCACCTTCATTGGTTGACTATATCTCCAACGGCGTCGGACACGTCGTACCTTTCAGTATGTACTGGCACCGGCCCAAGTAGGGTGCTGTTCCGTCTGCGGCGACAACCTGGCGACGCTCAACTCTTTGTGCATGGCACGTCATGAGCTCGAGAGGCCACTGCTGTCCGTGTTCCGCTGCATGTGCAGTGGAATTGGCCTACACCTGGAACGCCGTCAGCATATCCTTGTCCGGGCGCTGCATAGCCCACAGCTATTGTTGGAGGCATCTATTTGCGTTATTTCTGCTGTCTCAGCGAAGTGGCAATGGTATTCTTTTCTGATGGATTCGCTAGACTCTGTACCATGTTAGTCAAATATGAATCCGATCCTCTGCGGGTATCTGCGAAGGGCTACCGCCGATTCATTCACTGTGGGATTTTCGTGAAATTTCATAATAGAAATTTAAAGAAATTTCGTAATAGAAATTTTCGAAATGTTGCTGTTGGCTAGTTTTCTAGCTCCCCTAAAACACTCGTTTCAGTTTATTTTCCATTTAATTGTTTCAGGTGGGTAGGCGGAAAAGTCGGTAGGCGAAAGGTGGTCAGCTTTAAATTTGAAGCTAATTTTCAGGTTAGTTGGCCTTCTCATTTACCACCAGTTTGCCACACTCTGAGTGTTCTGCTCTTGGGCTGCAAACAAACAACTGCGACATCGATCATATTGTAATTTCAACAAGCTTAGTTCAGCATACATATGAAGAGTACCATGAGGAAGAGTACCGCAAAATAAGAGTGAAAGGGCTTGCACCAAAGAGCGACCTGTTTCTTCGCTCAATACCGCCATTCATACGTTTACCGTTGCTTTTTGTCTTTACAGTGGGTCGAAGGTGATTAATTTGCTGGCATCTCGCATTTCGGCAACAGATACCATAATTGTTCTTTTTGATGTCTTCTGAACCTTATGAATAGAGTTCACGATGAATAAGGTGCTATGCAAATATTGCGTTTTCCTTCTTTTGTATGCGTTTAACAATTTTTTGCCGCCCCAGTATCGAAAGATTTATTTTGTTTGCAATGATTGCTTTTGGTAAGTGCAAATCCAGGAGCGCTCCCCTAAAAATTGAGCATAGAACTGTCTGCTGTTAAAAATATCTTCCTCCTCTTCCACCTCTTCCTATTCTTTCTCTCCCTTGATGGAGCTTGCTATGTTTGTTTTGGCTTACAGTTCCTATCTGGCCTCTTATGATGCAGCGGCCAAACACACCTTTCCATGCTATTTTCGGCTTCCCCTAGCCGTTGCTAAGGTGGAGGGCACATCCCTCGGCTTCGCTAGTATCCCATGCTTTAAGGGACCTCTTGAGTCCTGCCATGAAGGTGTGCATAGGCATCGACCCTCATTTCTGCGCACACCATGGTTACAACTGGTCCGTCATGAGTCATAACTATTTATATTCGGGTTAATTGTTACTTTGTTTGGTACACTTCCCCACTTTATGGTGTTTCATTCTGGTCCAAAGCCTGTCTCTAAATCGTCTTCACTATCGTATTCCACTTTATCTCTATAGGCCCAACTCATGAGCAATAATTAAGCTGTTCGTTACACTATTTGTTGCACGTGTCAAACAGCTCGATTTAATTTTTACTTTGTTTTCGTTTATTAATTTATTGAAAATAAAAAAAAAAAAAAAGGTATAAAATAAAGTAGAGGAAATTTTATTTTGGTTTTTTATCGTATCTTAGCTGAACATTCACTTACATGTTTAGTTTAAGAATTTCTTATCTTAATGCAGGTGTATGGTTTTCTGAACTAATTTGTTGATGTCTCCGCTGTGTATGGTTATTTATCTTCTTTGATTGGAGGGTTGACGTGTCTTTACTCTATGTAGGGTTGTTGGTTCCGCTGTCTCAGGGTTGTTGTTTCTTGCTGTTTTACGGTTAATGTCTTTACTGTTGATGGCTGTTGTCTTTACCATAGGGAATTGTCTTTGCTGTTCAGACTTTTGTCTTCTCTGGATATTTGCTCTTTCTGTTTCTTGATTTTATTTATATTTTCCTCTTTTTATGTTTTTTTTTTCACATGGAACTTTGGATATTTTCTTTTTCAAATTTGATTCAATTACCCACTAGTTTTTTTGTTAAACAGAAAAAAAAATTTATTTGTTTGAAAAGAATTTATTTTGGATATCACTTTCGTTTTGGTTTTTCTCTTTTTTTCTGCTCAGGGCTAGTTCCTGTTGGTCTTTGGATGGACTCACCCGCTGTCACACACACTTGCTTTTTTTTGCTTTTGGCATAGTGCTTCTGTTATATAAGTTAACGGCATAGTTAACGGAACGGCCCTCGCAACAGAAATGATACACGCGAGTTTTTTGTTAACAGTGATCTGTTAACATTTAATTAAATAAATTTATATTTTATTTTCCTTTCGTTTTATTTGTGTAAATCTAATTGTTTCTTTTTTCAGCCCTTCACTCGTTCACATTCGTTCAAAGAGTGCCATCAACAAGCTTCTTCATGGTTGACATAGAGCTTTTTTGCTTTTATTTCTAGATCGAGCTAGTTAAATGTAGATGAGAGAGAGAAAGAGAACTTGACTACATAACTTCCCTATCGCTTTTAAATTACGACTCTCCTGAGTTTTACAATTCGTTTATATATAAGATATTAGTGTTCGGAATACACAATTCTGGTAGATTATGATGTCCGTCCGGTTAGCGACGGTCTGTTAGATGTCGAGTTAGCGACGGTCGCTGTTAACCCTCTGTTAACTTTTTTTCATTTTTAAATTCAATTATTTTGTTAATAACCAAATGATTTCAGCCAAATAAAGATTAAACTCATCAGCAAATGGGCGAGTCTACGTAAATTATTTACTTTTTGAGCAGTTTTAAACGTTGCAGGTATTAAAATTTTGACCATGAAAATATTAGGTCCCCACATTTTGGACCACCAGCTCCCACTTCCTAGAGACCGTCGGTTGAAATGCACGATACGTCAGACTAAGCTCCCATATTCATAAATCACCTCCATCCAAATTTAATGAAAATCGGCAGAGCCGTTTTTAAGAAAATCGCTTATCAGTTCTCCAACCTATGATTTTTCCCCATACAAAATGCATAAAAAAATTGAGATTGCACTGTTAGCGGAAATAGCGAAACTACAGAGACCGTCAGGTAATGCACGATATGCCAGATAGTGCTCCACATATTCAGCTATTGCTCTACCAAAATTTGATGAAAATCGGCAGAGCCGTTTTTTGAGAAAAGCCCCAAATGTGTGGGTGCCTCTCGTAGCCTAAATATACTGATAAGGGTGCCGCCAACTCAAAAAGCGGAACCAGTCAGAGAACCAATTTTCGGAATCAGCTCGAACATAGGCGAGCACTCATTTAAATTTGACATTTTGAAGCCTTTTTTCGTTATTATTATACCAGTTGGAATTAAATAACGATACAAAGGAAACGATTGGTCAATTAATTGTTGGAGTTTTAGGATTAGAAATTAAATCATCATTTAATATGTGTATTAATGTATATATAGTTCTTAGGCTTGTGTTTCGTTTGTTTTTATCTTTTAATCAATAAATTTTATTTTTTTTTTGTTGTTTGTAATAAACACAGAACTGATTTGAAAACTTTTAATTATCGTAAATAAATTTTCTCGAATCGCAGAAGCTTGTCAAAGTGAGAAGTAAATTTAAAGAACTGTCAGTTATAAATATTTTTTTTTTTAATACGATCTCACCTTTTGGCGGGCTCTCATCGAAGTTTTGCCAGACCGATAAATAATGAATCCCAGCCCTTGCAATTGGCCAGGACCGATATGCTCATTTCCCCAAATAAT
>JAEIGI010000378.1:0-10822 GCA_018903615.1 Drosophila neocordata
CCTGCCCTAGACCCCCTCTCACCCCTATGCCTAAGCCTCTGAATGCCAACACCCCCATCACCCTTGTCACTCCACATGCCACTCCACGTGCCTACTTCAACTATGTCGCAATTATGCTGACAAGAGCAAGTTCAAGTATGCAAATATGCCAAGTTGACACCGGAAACCAATCCGCGGTCTCAACACTTTAACTTCAAAACTGCTGACACCGTGGGAGACTTGGCCGCTGCTGCAACTGCAACGCGGGCAGAGCGACCGCAGCGACAAGCACTGGGACAAAGGCCAATTGAGTCAGTTCCAATGGGACAGGAGAAGAAGCAAGTTGAGAATCATTCGAAGACCAAATAAGAACCTTTTACTAATATCATTTAAATAAATTTGTAACGTATCAATTCGAAACATATCCTTTTTTCATTTGAACATGACCAAAATGTAAGTATAAAAACAGGAACTGGCCACTGGACTGGGAATCCAGTGGCCAGAACCTTAACTGGCGCCCGAGCAGGGACCGTCTTCGCGAGTGATAAGTGCACGTAGTGATAAAATAATTATTAAATTAAACAACTTTTTTAATATAACGAAAACACGCAATTAAAAGAAGAAAAATTCTAATAATACAAAATGGTTAAAAATATGAAAAACGTCCGATAAAAAAAATAATAAAAAGTAAAGGTTATAAAAAATGTTAAATGATAGGAAAAATTAAAACATAAAAAATATTCTTTCAAAAAATAATAATAAAACCCAAAAAATAAAAAATTCCTAAGCCAGTGACAAATTATTGGTGGGCAATGCACTTATAATGTGTGTTGTCAGGGTTCGACTCCCCGTCATAGGGTTATTCCTTTAACAAATAAAAAAGAAAAGATGAATAAAAATGTGCAAAAGACCGGCGGCAAATTACTGGTGGACACAATGACGTGTCTGGGTTCGACTCCCTGCCGCGCGGTCAAATTTTGATTAAATAAATAACACGGCACTGTGCGAACGACAAGCGAAGGCGGTCTAGTTGATTAGTTTAATTAAGGAAATAAAAATATTTTTTAAGTGAAATACAACACGCAAAATTTAACTAATTTAAACAAGAAAGTAAAATTCTTTTTATATAAAAAAAGAGAGAAATTCAAATCAAAAAAAGAGAACCACTGTGGCCGTTGAGCCACAAGTGGCATTAGTTAAGTAAGGAGGAAAATTCAAAGTGCGTGAGTGAAAATGAGTGCGGTACGGTGTGCGAACAGTGTGTGGTCATGGGCTGCTGGAAAGGCCTTGCAATCAAAAAAAAAAAAAAAAAAAGGAAAAAAGAAAAAGAACAAAGAATAATATAAAAAAGAAAAACAACATTGCGTTGGCTGCCCAGCAGTTCGTGGAGGCACCCCTACCTTAGTAGGCTAAATAAGGCCAAAACGGAATCCTAGGGACCTCCCGTGAGGTGAAAAAAATAAAAACTTTTACTTATGAATAAATCCTCGCCCACGCTCTACGCCACCCGAAACCTAGTTTTCGCGCCTCACCACTAAGTGAAATCCTCTATGAATAATTAAGAGAATGAATCGAATTAAAAATGAAACCAAAAGAAAACGATAAAGAAACAAAATGATGAAAACAAAAGAATTATTAAGAATTTATAACGACATCTATTAAAACTGAATTTTATCTCCAACAGATTCGAGGAGAACAGAGCCTAAACCACATAACATAACACACATAACCATTCCAAGGTCAGGAGGAAAAGGGTAAGTGAAACGAAAAATCTTCTTTGGCTATCTAATGCAATAAAAATCTTCAAAAAAATAATAATTAAAAAAGAGAAATAAATTTTCAAAAAAAGGGAAAGAAAAAATAACTTGTAATATACCTTGTGACAAATTGATAATTCTTTTCTAAAATACAATAAAATTCTTCAAAAAAAAAAATAATAATAATAATAAAAAAAAAAAAGAAAAATAAATTTTCAAAAAAAGGAGAGAAAAAATAAACTTGTAATATACTTTGTGACAAATTGATAAATTCTTTTCAAAACTTTTTGCTGAAATCCGCAAAACCCTGACAGTACAGTAATATTTTTTTTTATTAAAACCCAAGAAAAATCTCTCGATCAATAAACCCACGCTCCCTCTCGATACCCAAAAAAATCTCTCAGCTTCCCTAAAATGGCCAGGCCTGACCTAGAATTGTCCGAAATGAAGGAGACTCTAGAAAAGTTTGAAGCGACCCTGTCGCTTCTGACTAATCAGAACACTATTCAGAAAGAAGAATTGAGACAAGCTATGGTAAAAATTAATTCCCTTGAGGAAGACTTAGTTAGAGAAAGGGAACTGCGTAACCCCGCAACTGAAGAGCCTAGGCCCTTGACTCGTCCGCGCACAGTTTATGACCTTGTTGAATGCAACAAGATGCCGGACTGTGTCAAGGACCTACAGACCTTCGAGGGGAAAATTTCAGAATTCGAACCCTGGGTTAACAGGGTCGAAAGTATTTTAACCGACCACGAGATGATTAGGGATAAGCCACAATTTAGGGCCATGGTAATGTACATTAGGCAGAAGGTTAGGGGCCCCGCCGATGTGGCATTGACCTCATACGGCGTGGCAGATGACGATTGGCCTGGGACGAAGCGCGTCCTGGCTCTGCACTATGCAGACAAAAGAGAGCTAAGCACATTAGAATTCCAGTTAGGGAAAATGGCGCAAGGAATGGACAGCATTGATATCTTCTTCGATAAGATCAATGCTCACTCCTCCTTGATCATGGGAAAACTCAGAAACAGCTCGTATTCAGGAGAGGTAGCATCTACCCTCGCGGATATTTATAGGAAAAAGGCATTAGACGCCTTTGTGAGCGGCCTCAATGGAGATTTACCTAGATTTCTAATGCTGCACAGACCGACGAACCTTCCCGAAGCGTACTCATTGTGTCACGAGTTACAAAACGTGTACATGAGAGCGAGCCCTTCAACTTCAACTAAGAGCCCTTTTTTTGCAAATTTTCGACCTATGAATCCCACCTCGAACTTTCCCCGCGCAACTTATTCACATCCCAGATTCAGCCCTAATGGGTACGGTCATATAACACCGCAGAGAGGTTACGACAAACACAATTCGCGTCCGAATTTTCCACCTAGATACGCCCCACAACCCCCAAGACTGGCCCTCAAAATGGAATCCAATCGATCTGGGCAGTCCCAGAGATCGAACGCCTCGTCTTTAGAGGGCGGCAAGAGAGCTTTTAGCGAGACCCCTAACCCATTCCGTAAAGCTCAGAGGCTTTACAACCTGCAAACACCAAGCACAAACACATTGTACTCTGAAGAGAGTGGAAGAACTATTAGGGAAAAAGAGTACCCTGGTATAGATTCACGCTATATAATAAACAATCAGACGGAGGAGTCCAGTCAGATTGAAGGCCCACCTCAAGAAATTATACCGAACCAGGATGAACAAGAGTTACAATTGACTCAAGTAGATGAGGGGCAAGTAAATTTTATGACGAACGCCTCTCGAGCGTACCGTACATAGAATATACCTTAGGGGACGGGGCAGAGCTTCATTTCTTAATTGACACTGGAGCTAACAAAAACTTTATCTGCCCCAAAATGGCTACAGGGTGTACTAACCTCTCTAAACCCTTCTTAGTACATTCTGCAGCAGGAATGATCAAAATTGATCATCAGTTAACAGGCTCATTTTTCCAGCCATTAGGCAATGACACTCCAGTCACCTTTTATGTACTACCCGGCTTGACCTCGTTTGACGGTATTATCGGAGACGATACTTTAAAAACCCTCAACGCCGTCATAGACAGGAGACGTGATCTCCTTACTATAGAACCCGGGGTAGTTATTCCACTACATGCTAAAAATCCAAAACAATAAATTTGTTGCTTGATGATACGCACCCTGAAGAAGTGCGTAACACACTCAGTCAGTTGGTAAGCGAATTCGCTGACATTTTTAACCCAATTGACCCGAGTAAGACTGTTAAAACAACGGTGAGGGCCGAGATTCGGACCAGCACGCAGGAGCCGGTCTTCACAAGGACTTACCCTTACCCTGCCCACATGCGAGCGGAGGTGGAACGACAGGTCACCGAGCTCGCTAAGGAGGGGATAATAAGACCCTCCAAGAGTCCGTACAACTCCCCACTTTGGGTAGTCCCAAAAAAGCCGAAACCAAACGGTGAGCGGCAATATCGCATAGTAGTCGATTTTAAACGACTCAATGCGGTGACAATTCCCGACACATATCCCATACCTGACATAAATTCGACCCTAGCCAGTTTAGGTAAAGCGAAGTACTTTACTACGCTCGACTTAACCTCAGGGTTTCACCAGGTGTTGATGAAAGATTCCGACATACCAAAAACCGCATTTTCCGCTCTCAATGGAAAATACGAGTTTACAAGGTTACCTTTCGGTCTGAGGAACGCTCCCGCTATTTTTCAGCGGATGATAGACGATGTCCTCAGGCCACTCATTGGCAAAACTTGCTATGTATATGTTGATGATATAATAGTTTTTAGTGACAGCTATGAGAACCACTGGAATCATTTACGAGAAATCTTCAAGCTATTTCGTGAAGCAGATCTGAAGGTTAATCTTGAGAAGACAAATTTCTTGTCAACTCATGTAGACTTTCTAGGCTATATTATAACCTCAGACGGTATTAGACCGGACATGAAAAAAGTGAACGCCATTAAGAAACTCGCACCACCATCCAATGTCAAGGAACTGAAAAGTTTCCTTGGCATGACCTCCTATTATAGGAAATTTGTGCAAGATTACGCAAAGGTTGCAAAGCCCCTCACCAATCTCACGCGCGGAGAGGGTGCTGGAGTGAGGGCCTCGCAGTCAAAAAAAGTACTCATAACACTTGACCAAGACGCCTTAAAGGCGTTTGAAGAACTTAAATCACTTCTATCCTCTTCTGAGGTACTAGCATTTCCTGACTTTCAAAAACCCTTTCACTTAACCACAGATGCTTCTGAATACGCACTAGGCGCCGTTTTATCTCAGATACAAGACGGAAAGGACCGCCCAATTGCGTACATCTCAAGGTCTTTGAACAAGACCGAAGAAAGTTATGCCACCAATGAAAGAGAAATGTTGGCAATTATTTGGGCCTTAGACAACTTGCGCTCATACCTGTATGGCGCTGGGTGTATAAAAATTTTCACCGACCATCAACCTCTTACCTATTCCTTAGGGAATCGCAATCACAACGCAAAATTAAAAAGATGGAAGGCCCGAATCGAGGAATACAATTGCGAACTGATTTACAAGCCAGGGAAGTCTAACGTAGTTGCTGATGCACTCTCAAGACTCCCTTCCCTAATAAATGTGTTAGAGACAAGCTCCCTCGCTGCTAACACTTCGGGTAGCGATACAGATTCAGTAGCAACAGTGCATAGTGCACTCCAGGATGCATCGGACCTGGTACCACATGTAGAAGTTCCGATCAACGTATTTAGGAATCAACTCGTGTTCGATTCCGAAGTCACCACTTACTCTGTGGTAACACCATTCCCAGGTTACACTAGGCATACCATTCCCTTGGCAGACGTCAAGAACTCCTTGGCTGCCATTTTAAAAAAAATATTTACGACCGGTTATCGTAAATGGAATTCAAATTCCCGAGGTGTACTTACAATTTTTTCAGGAAACCTTTTCGGAATTGTTTACACTTTTTAAAGCACGTATCGCACAGCGACTCGTAGAGGATATTACAGACGAAGACAAAATAACAGAAGTCATAGCCAGAGAACACTCACGAGCACATAGGAATTCAAAAGAAGTCAGGTTACAATTATTGAATAACTTCTATTTCACGAAAATGACTAATCGAATTAAAACATTCACAGACATGTGCCCAATTTGCAAACACCAAAAATATGAACGTCATCCGAACACACCACATCTCCAACCCACACCAATCCCGACTCGCCCTTGTGAGGTGTTGCATGTAGACATCTTTATGCTAGAGAAACAAAAGTATCTCAGTTGCATTGATAAATTTTCCAAATACGCAAAACTTTTCCCAATCGAACATAAATCGGCATTACATTTACGTGAGGAATTAGCAAATGTTTTACATTATTTCACTGCTCCAAAGACATTAGTCTCTGATAATGAAAGGGGCTTGCTTTGCCCAACAGTACTAAATTTCTTGAAATCCCTAGACATTGAGGTTTACTACTCGCCAACACAGAAAAGCGAGGTGAATGGTCAGATCGAGAGATTCCACTCAACATTTTTAGAGATCTATCGTTGTCTGAAACAGGAGTACCCCACGTTCAATACCCGTGAGTTAGTAGCGATATCAGTCGATAGATACAACAACTCTATACACTCAGTAATAAAAAGAAAACCGGTAGACATCTTTTTCAACCGATCCACTTCCATTGATTTAGAAAAAATGATCGAACTTAGGCAGGAAGAATACGAGGACATAAGAGGACAGCTACAACGTAATCAGGATATGACTAATAGAACTAGAAATAAAACAAGATCGACCCCACTAAATTACGAACAGGGTCAAGACATCTTTGTAACAAATAAACAAATTAAAAGCAAGGACAGGAAGCGTTTTAACAAAGAAACCGTTGAGCAAAATAGACGCGTAACAATCAAAACACGATCAGGGAAAGTTTTCCATAAATCCCATGTAAGGAACTAATACACGAGGTCTCAAAATAGTTTATTCTCTTTTTCCTTTTTTCAAACAAAAACAAATCATATAACAAGCCAAAGAAGAGGATTCGTATCACTGTCCTACTTCTCCTACATACAAATCCACACCTTCATTCACTCATGAAATAAAAATTTTATTTTCTTTCCAATATCAAAAATGTTTGTTGTTAGCCCATATAAATTTAAGAAAAATTGTTAACTATAAGCATACAATACTAACCAACACTCATCTTAGAATCATAAGTGTAACTCATCCTTTGCATACCTCTAGAGATCGCTAAATCAAAAAAAAAAAAAAAAAAAAAAAAAAAAAAAAAAATTTTTTTAATACTAAATAACACTCATTATTAAACAAATTATTATATTGTAACTCCAACACGTCTTTTATACACTTCTAGAGATTGTTAAAACAGAACAAAAATCAAATCTTTTCAATACCAACTAACACTCATTGTAAAACACAAATCTTAAAATTGTAAACACATCTTTATTGCATTGTCAAATGCAAATCAAAAAAAATCAAAAAAAAAACACATCTCCTATTGTCTACACCATGCTAATCCTACTGACCACACCTCAGAAGAACGTGCGCCAATAATAACATTGAGAAAGGCTAGTGGTCAAAAGAGTGGACTGGCGTCCTTAAATTAATGCATCCAAATGGTCCCTGGGTAAAAAGCATAACCTTGATGCATCAGTTGACAAACGGCAACATATTGGTAATTGGCAACGTGGCTAAACGAAAAGGTGTTCCTTGAAGTCATCACTATAATAGTAACGGCCATTTGACCTTCGACCTCAACGCCCAAACAATCAGGCTTCATGAAAAACCGTTGATGGTTGCAGTATATGAAGTGATTTCCAACACAAAGGAAATCCCTGCACTCATGTCAACAATATTCACCATGTGAAAGAAGGTTACACGCAATCAAGCAAGCAACTAGCGGCAGGCCAATTCTCCAAGTTGAGCATGAACAATCCACCTGCACTGCTAAAGTTTGATCTGCGGGACGCAGATATTTGAGGGGGGAGGAGTTAACACCCTGCCCTAGACCCCCTCTCACCCCTATGCCTAAGCCTCTGAATGCCAACACCCCGATCACCCTTGTCACTCCACATGCCACTCCACATGCCACTCCACGTGCATCATAAACAACTTCGATTACACATTGTGCCTACTTCAACTATGTCGCAATTATGCTGACAAGATCAAGTTCAAGTATACAAATATGCCAAGTTGACACCGGAAACCAATCCGCGGTCTCAGCACTTTAACTTCAAAACTGCTGACACCGTGGGAGACTTGGCCGCTGCTGCAACTGCAACGCGGGCAGAGCGACCGCAGCGACAAGCACTTGGACAGCCGTCAAAGGCCAATTGAGTTAGTTCCAATGGGACAGGAGAAGAAGCAAGTTGAGAATCATTCGAAGACCAAATAAGAACCTTTTACTAATATCATTTAAATAAATTTGTAACGTATCAATTCGAAACATATCCTTTTTTCATTTGAACATGACCAAAATGTAAGTATAAAAACAGGAACTGGCCACTGGACTGGGAATCCAGTGGCCAGAACCTTAACTTCCATATTGATATCCATATCGATATCCATATCGATATACATATCGATATCCATATCGATATCCAAATCGATATCCATATCGATATCCATATCGATATCCATATTGATATCCAAATTGAAATCCATATCGATATCCATATCGATATCCATGTCGATATCCATAACTATATCCATATCGATATCCTTATCGATACCCATATCGATATCCATATCGATATCCATATCGATTTCAATATCGATATCCATATCGATATCCATATCGATATGCGATATCCATATCGATATCCATATCGATATCCATATCGATATCCATATCGATATCCATATCGATATCCATATCGATATCCATATCCATATCGATATCCATATCGATATCCATATCGATATCCATATCGATATCCATATCGATATCCATATCGATATCCATATCGATATCCATATCGATATACATATCGATATCCATATCGATATACATATCGATATCCATATCCATATCGATATCTATATCGATATCCATATGTAAATCCATATCCATATGGATATCAGCAACGATATCCATATCGATATCCATATGTAAATCCATATCCATATGGATATCCATATCGATATCCTTATCGATACCCATATCGATATCCATATCGATATCCATATCGATTTCAATATCGATATCCATATCGATATCCATATCGATATCCATATCGATATCCATATCGATATCCATATCGATATCCATATCGATATCCATATCGATATCCATATCGATATCCATATCGATATCCATATCGATATCCATATCGATATCCATATCGATATCCGATATCCATATCGATATCCATATCGATATCCATATCGATATCCATATCGATATCCATATCGATATCCATATCGATATCCATATCGATATCCATATCGATATCCATATCGATATCCATATCGATATCCATATCGATATCCATATCGATATCCATATCGATATCCATATCGATATCCATATCGATATCCATATCGATATCCATATCGATATCCATATCGATATCCATATCGATATCCATATCGATATCCATATCGATATCCATATCGATATCCATATCGATATCCATATCGATATCCATATCGATATCCATATCGATATACCATATCGATATCCATATCGATATCCATATCGATATCCATATCGATATCCATATCGATATCCATATCGATATCCATATCGATATCCATATCGATATCCATATCGATATCCATATCGATATCCATATCGATATCCATATCGATATCCATATCGATATCCATATCGATATCCATATCGATATCCATATCGATATCCATATCGATATCCATATCGATATACATATCGATATCCATATCGATATCCATATCGATATCCATATCGATATCCATATCGATATCCATATCGATATCCATATCGATATCCATATCGATATCCATATCGATATCCATATCGATATCCATATCGATATCCATATCGATATCCATATCGATATCCATATCGATATCCATATCGATATCCATATCGATATCCATATCGATATCCATATCGATATCCATATCGATATCCATATCGATATCTATCCATATCCATATCGATATCGATATCCATCCATATCGATATCCATATCGATATCCATATCGATATCCATATCGATATCAATCCATATCGATATCCATATCGATATCCATATCGATATCCATATCGATATCCATATCGATATCCATATTCGATATCCATATCGATATCCATATCGATATCCATATCGATATCCATATCGATATCCATATCGATATCCATATCGATATCCATATCGATATCCATATCGATATCCATATCGATATCCATATCGATATCCATATCGATATCCATATCGATATCCATATCGATATCCATATCGATATCCATATCGATATCCATATCGATATCCATATCGATATCCATATCGATATCCATATCGATATCCATATCGATATCCATATCGATATCCATATCGATATCCATATCGATATCCATATCGATATACATATCGATATCCATATCGATATCCATATCGATATCCATATCGATATCCATATCGATATACATATCGATATCCATATCGATATACATATCGATATCCATATCCATATCGATATCTATATCGATATCCATATGTAAATCCATATCCATATGGATATCAGCAACGATATCCATATCGATATCCATATGTAAATCCATATCCATATGGATATCAGCAACGATATCCATATCGATACCCATATCGATATCCATATTGATATCCATATCGATATCCATATCGATATACATATCGATATCCATATCAATATCCATATCGATATCTATATCGATATCCATATCGATATCCATATCGATATCCATATCGATATCCATATCGATATCCATATCGATATCCATATCGATATCCATATCGATATCCATATCGATATCCATATCGATATCCATATCCTATCGATATCCATATCGATATCCATATCGATATCCATATCGATATCCATATCGATATCCATATCGATATCCATATC
>JAEIGI010000292.1:0-21143 GCA_018903615.1 Drosophila neocordata
GAATATGCATATTACTTTTTTAATAGCATTCATTTTCGTTTTTTTGTTTATTGAATTTTATATAAATTTAAAAATTTCGTTCAAGAATATTTTTATTTTTTCACTTACATAATATATAATCACATTTTCATTAATTTTATTTATTCAAAATAAATTGAAATAAATATTTATATTTTGATAAAAAATTTATAATTTTTTCAGTTTTTCATTTATGTGATAATGTTTCTTATATATTAAGTAAAAGTCGAAAAATTTTTTTTTTTTTTTTTTTTCATTTCTTGTTTATTGAAAACTCTTTTAACAGAATTAAATATTGCTTATATAATTTACTTGACTTTATTTTATAAACACAGAGATTTTGGTATTTAATATTGTATATTAAATAAATCTTTATGTTCATATTAAAAAAATTTGGATACTTTAAATAAATAACAGTCTTAAGAAAAACACAATTTATTTTAAGTATCCTGGGAAAATATTAACGATAAATCCAAAACCAATTTAATTTGTATATTAATTCAATACACAACTTGGCAAGTCTCTTCATTATCTTAAATGTGTAATGTCGCCGCCAAGACTTAACAGTATAAATACGACACTCTACATAAAGTACATAGATGTATAATAGTTTATTGTCTTATTGCTAAAACAATTAATGAACATCAACTGTTCACTATGAATAGGTTTTGTGCCACGTTTTCTCAAAATCGCCCAAAAATGTTTGAAGGTACCACTCAACAAACAATTTTCATATGTATTTTTAAAAATACCTTAAGACTTCATAATAATATATAAATAAATAGACATTGCCGATATATAATGCATAAAATTATATGACTTTGAGACGTGTACTTGATTGTCATATAATATACCATGCTCGACATCACACCACCTATATAGGTTTTGTGCCACGCTTTCTCGAAATCGCCCAAATATGTTCGAAGGTACCACTCAACAAACAATTTTCATATGTATTTTTAAAAATACCTTAAGACTTCATAATAATATATAAATAAATAGACATTGCCGATATATAATGCATAAAATTATATGACTTTGAGACGTGTACTTGATTGTCATATAATATACCATGCTCGACATCACACCACCTATATAGGTTTTGTGCCACGCTTTCTTTTCGAAATCGCCCAAATATGTTCGAAGGTACCACTCAACAAACAATTTTCATATGTATTTTTAAAAATACCTTAAGACTTCATAATAATATATAAATAAATAGACATTGCCGATATATAATGCATAAAATTATATGACTTTGAGATGTGTACTTGATTGTCATATAATATACCATGCTCGACATCACACCACCTATATAGGTTTTGTGCCACGCTTTCTCGAAATCGCCCAAATATGTTCGAAGGTACCACTCAACGAACAATTTTCATATGTATTTTTAAAAATACCTTAAGACTTCATATTAATATATAATTAAATAGACATTGCCGATATATAATGCATAAAATTATATGACTTTGAGATGTGTACTTGATTGTCATATAATATACCATGCTCGACATCACACCACCTATATAGGTTTTGTGCCACGCTTTCTCGAAATCGCCCAAATATGTTCGAAGGTACCACTCAACGAACAATTTTCATATGTATTTTTAAAAATACCTTAAGACTTCATATTAATATATAATTAAATAGACATTGCCGATATATAATGCATAAAATTATATGACTTTGAGATGTGTACTTGATTGTCATATAATATACCATGCTCGACATCACACCACCTATATAGGTTTTGTGCCACGCTTTCTCGAAATCGCCCAAATATGTTCGAAGGTACCACTCAACGAACAATTTTCATATGTATTTTTAAAAATACCTTAAGACTTCATATTAATATATAATTAAATAGACATTGCCGATATATAATGCATAAAATTATATGACTTTGAGATGTGTACTTGATTGTCATATAATATACCATGCTCGACATCACACCACCTATATAGGTTTTGTGCCACGCTTTCTCGATATCGCCCAAATATGTTTGAAGTTACGATTTAATGAAAACTTTTGTATGTGTAATTCAATTTAATGTACAAATTCCATATGTATAATATACATATAGTTATATATATATAATTTAATTTAATGAACTATTGTCATATTGTATGTCATTTAATTCCAAAAAATTCATTATTTGTATGTGTAATTCAATTTAATGAACAATTTCCATATGTATAATATACATATAGTAATATATATATAATTTAATTTAATGAACTATTGTCATATTGTATGTCAAATTGTATAGTCAAACTCTCTTAAGCATAGTAAATTTTAATTTTCATATATTCTATATGGTGAAAAATTTGTTTATATTTTTCATCATTTATTTATTATTTTAGGGACAGTAGGAATTTGAGGAATCAGTTCCTTTGTGTTACTATTAAAAAGACGACTTCTTAAGCAATCGTTAAAGTGTCTTAGTAACAACCGCCATTTTAGTTTCATTTTAATATATTCTTTGTTTTGCTGACTTGGTAGAAAATCCAAATAATAAATTATTTGGCGTCACTAAACAAATGACGAGTCAATTGGCTACCTTTAGAGAGTCAAACTCTCTTAAGCATAGTAAATTTTAATTTTCATATATTGTATATGGTGAAAAATTTGTTTATATTTTTCATCATTAAATTTATTATTTTAGGGACAGTAGGAATTTGAGGAATCAGTTCTTTTGCGTTACTATTAAAAAGACGACTTCTTAAGCAATCGTTAAAGTGTCTTAGTAACAACCGCCATTTTAGTTTCATTTTAATATATTCTTTGTTTTGCTGACTTGGTAGAAAATCCAAATAATAAATTATTTGGCGTCACTAAACAAATGACGAGTCAATTGGCTACCTTTAGAGAGTCAAACTCTCTTAAGCATAGTAAATTTTAATTTTCATATATTGTATATGGTGAAAAATTTGTTTATATTTTTCATCATTAAATTTATTATTTTAGGGACAGTAGGAATTTGAGGAATCAGTTCTTTTGCGTTACTATTAAAAAGACGACTTCTTAAGCAATCGTTAAAGTGTCTTAGTAACAACCGCCATTTTAGTTTCATTTTAATATATTCTTTGTTTTGCTGACTTGGTAGAAAATCCAAATAATAAATTATTTGGCGTCACTAAACAAATGACGAGTCAATTGGCTACCTTTAGAGAGTCAAACTCTCTTAAGCATAGTAAATTTTAATTTTCATATATTGTATATGGTGAAAAATTTGTTTATATTTTTCATCATTAAATTTATTATTTTAGGGACAGTAGGAATTTGAGGAATTAGTTCTTTTGCGTTACTATTAAAAAGACGACTTCTTAAGCAATCGTTAAAGTGTCTTAGTAACAACCGCCATTTTAGTTTCATTTTTATATATTCTTTGTTTTGCTGACTTGGTAGAAAATCCAAATAATAAATTATTTGGCGTCACTAAACAAATGACGAGTCAATTGGCTACCTTTAGAGAGTCAAACTCTCTTAAGCATAGTAAATTTTAGTTTTCATATATTGTATATGGTGAAAAATTTGTTTATATTTTTCATCATTTATTTATTATTTTAGGGACAGTAGGAATTTGAGGAATCAGTTCTTTTGCGTTACTATTAAAAAGACGACTTCTTAAGCAATCGTTGAAGTGTCTTAGTAACTACCGCCTTAAGAGAGTTAAACTCACTTAACCATATATTGCATATAACATGTCATCTCCACAATGACACGTTTCTGTTTATTTTCATATATTTATTATCTTTTGGTATAGTGTTAGTGTTTTGCGTAACTAAACAAATATTGAGAATTCGTTTGGCTACTTGGTTAGTACTCTACATAGCACATTAAAAATGTGCTAAAATCGAATCATCAAGCAAAGGATAAGCTTCAGTGGATCGCAGTATGGCAGCTGCTCAACCACTTACAACACCTTGCCTGTTACAAAAGTCGTTTACAATTGATTCTAGGCTTTGTCATTGTATTAAATAATGTTTTAATAAGTAACTAGCGCGGCATCAGGTGATCGGAGATCCTCCCAATTTACTATGTTACAAATAACATTGGCATCACATCCATTGTCGTTTATTAAATAAACTTTTAATGGTTTAGAAGCCATACAATGCAAATTGCCCCTTATTTATCATTGCAGTCCAGCACGGATACGACCTTAGAGGCGTTCAGGCATAATCCAACGGACGTAGCGTCATACCACTGTTCGCTCGAACAAGTATTGTGCCATTGGTCCGTACCTGCGGTTCCTCTCGTACTACGCAGGAATGCTGTCGCAACAACGTTTTGTCATTAGTAGGGTAAAACTAACCTGTCTCACGACGGTCTAAACCCAGCTCACGTTCCCTTGCATGGGTGAACAATCCAACGCTTGGTGAATTTTGCTTCACAATGATAGGAAGAGCCGACATCGAAGGATCAAAAAGCGACGTCGCTATGAACGCTTGGCCGCCACAAGCCAGTTATCCCTATGGTAACTTTTCTGACACCTCTTGTTAAAAACTCTTTAAACCAAAAGGATCGATAGGCCGAGCATTTTGCTGTCCCTGTGTGTACTGAACACCGAGATCAAGTCAGCATTTGCCCTTTTGCTCTATGTGTGGTTTCTGTCCGCACTGAGCTGGCCTTGGGACACCTCCGTTATTATTTGAGAGATGTACCGCCCCAGTCAAACTCCCTACCTGGCTACGTATAAGAAAGAAATGGTGAAGGAAGACAAGGCTACTACCATATTAACCAAATCGTGACAAATTATCCATAAAACAACATAAAAAACCATTTACTAATAACTAATAAATGTCGCTCATATCATCAACTTGAAACAAATAAAGGATGCCAAAAATTTACTAAAAGCTAACAATCTTAATTCCACATTACCAGAACAGAGAGTCACCAAACAACAAAATTTCTAACGAAAATTTCCAAGTTTATTTTCGAAAAATGAAGCAGTCGTTATGAAAAATAACAATGAAAAGATACGGAAAAATGTGTAGACATGTGGCATTTCCGTATGGGCCATTTAAACGAGTATGCCTTAAAAAGTTTAGCAAAATCGGGAATAGTTCACTGAATGAACATAAAAGATAACGCAAAGTGAACGCAGTATGAGATTTGCATAAGTAAAAAACAGCCGGCAAATCAGTATAAAAGCGCAACCGGTAAAAGGTCAAGACAGACATTGGAAATCGTACATAGTGATGTATGTGGACAATGAGTGGTTACAAGCATTTCGTCACGTTTATTGAAGATTATTCCCGTTACTGTTCAGCATACTTTATTAAAAAAAAAATTTGAATTATTTGAAACTTTTAAAAGATATAAATCTTTTGTTGAGAACATTGCAGGTCACAAAATCAAGGCATTGCAAAGCGATCTGAACGGAACGGAATTTCGAAATAAAGAGTTTGATGCATTCTTGGTAAACAATGGTATTATCTGACGCTTAACACACACCTCAGCAGGATGGCGTAGCTGAGAGATACAACATACAGCATACACTGGTAGAGATGGCCAGCTATATGATGAAACAAGCTGGTGCTTCACCGTTCATCGTTATCGGCATACGACCCATTGACCATGAGGGAAGCACAAAGTATTGAAGAAACTAAAACCTGGATGAGAGCTGTAGAAGATGAATTTATGGCACACATCCTCAATACGACTTGGGAAATGGTAGAGCGACCTGAAGTGATTGGAAACAAGATGATGATCCAAACAAAAGATGACGGCAGTCAAAACGGTAGAAAGAAGGCCCAATTGGTTGCGAAAGGATATGCACAGAAACCGGGAGAGGACTTTCATGAAACATATTCGCCAGTGACACGATTTACTTTAGTCCGATTGCTAGCAGCCCTATCAGCAGAATTTGACATGGAAATTCATCAAATGGACGTGGTCACTGCATACCTCAACGGTGAATTAGAGGAAAAAGTGTACATGGAAATTCCGGAAAGGTTCAACGAATTCATGGAAAAGCTGAAATCTGGAGTTGCTATCGGATCGAAGAAACAACGCCCGAATGCCGAGTTTATAAAGACGGCTAATCAATAGAGAAAAACCTTGAAGGTGATCAGGGATCCCGTATGTCTAGAAAAGAGAGCTTTATATGGACTTCGTCAATCTGGACTGCGATGGTACTGGAGGCTGTCAACAAAGCTGCAAGAAATAGAACTGGAAGATACGGAATAGGACCCATGTCTCACCATAAAAAGGGAAAAAGGCAAACTTTTGTTAGTCGCTATTTACGTCTGAATGTGGTGGGGCAAAGAATTCCAAAAGTAGAAAGTTTCCAAAAGATTCCCAATATAAATAATTAAACCGCACGCGTACTTTGGTTAAACACAACACAGTTTTATTAATTGTAAAATAAGGGTTTATGATGGCCAATGGACTTTGGACGATTGGCGGAACGATAGATGGAAAAAGTTGCAAAATAGTTATAGAGTGGCCGTCTGCGTCCGAATTCGCCGTCTTCGCTCCTCACCCGCTGATCACACTTTCGTGAACATACTGCCCCCCTTGCAACAAATTGCAATAGCCCGGTGGGACTGATAGGATGGGGTGCGGCAGCGTTCTGGAGCGCCTAGATGACACAGGAGCCTGAGAGGATCCATTCGAAGACGATGCTCTAGGCCGTGGGGAATCCGCTATGGCCAGGAACACATCCTGGATGGATGACCTCAGGATAGAGGTCAGCCCCGAGCACGTCGGGCACAGAGGCCAGGCGGTGGAATGCCGGATCCGCTAGCGCTAGCGTGGCAAAATTCTTTTTCACGTCGTCGGGTATCTCCCAGATGGGAGATGGGATGGGAGTGTGGATCCGTAGGTTGGTTTCCACTTTGAAGACAACCTTTTTCTGGAAGCTGGTCTTCGTCCTAGACAGGATGGTGGCAAGGCAGGCCTCATCTTTACCCACTTGCTGGACAACCAAGGACATGGGCTCTTCTGTGATCTCTGGCTCGGCGGTGGCCAATAGCGGCCCTCCCACAAGGAAATGCCCCAGACTTAAAGCCAGGAGATCGGCCGGGTCCTCGCTCATGGGAGAGATAGGTCGTGAATTCAGACACGCCTCTATTCGACACAGCAGGGTCGAAAGCTCCTCAAACGTATATCCCACATTGGCGGTGGACTTGTAGAACAATGCCTTAAAACTTTTTACTCCTGCCTCCCAAAGTCCACTCATGTGGGGAGCGCTGGGCGGAATGAAATGACAGGATAGGATTTGCTGCCCAAACGAGTTAGTAATGCACTGCTTGGTTGCGTCCAGAAAGCTTTTTTCTTAAGCCTTGGATGCTCCAACAAATGTTTTCCCATTGTCGGAGTAAATGCCCTGTGGACACTGCTGCCAGGAATTTCTCGGTAGTGAGATTGGAGGTTGCTTCGTGGTGGATTGCCTTTGTACTGAAGCACACGAATACGCATACGAGGTGAGATGAGGCAGGCCTCTTAATTTCGAATGGTCCCGCTAAGTCTATACCGGTATAAGTGAAGGGGCTCGAAAACGTTACCCGGCCTCTGGGTAGATCAGCTGCGTTTGGTGACGGTGGTTAAAAAGGATGCACGCCATGCATCTGCGAATGTAAGCCTTCACCGCGTTCTTTATCCTAGGAATTCAGAACTTGGCAAGCAGAAACCGGATCATCAGTTGGTTGCCTCCATGCAACGTAATTTGGTGTGTGAACCAGATGAGGAGCCGGGTCAGATGAGCGACGTAAGGAAAAAGGATTGAGTGACGTTCATCGTAGCTAAGAGATTCGGATGCTCTCAAACGTCCGCATGAGCGAAGGACACCGTGCTGGTCGAGGAATGGATGTAGATTTCTGGATAGTATTGCTGGAAATGGATTCTACCCGATTAGCAACAAAGGTTGACCAATTGCACGGAGGCTTATGAAGCTAGGCTAACACTATGGTGGAATCCGTCCAGAAGTGGGATCGGGCGTTACGGATTGGGAGCTACCCTTGTTTTGGCGGTGACGAGGTTGACGCTTACGTGATCCTGATGCTTCGCGTGGACGTAGAGTGCTGCTCCATAGGCACGCTGGGATGCGTCGCAAAAACCATGCAGCTCCCACATATAATCGGGCCTGCCTTCCACCCATCGCGGGATGTGAACTCGACGGAGACCTGGATAATCCTGGAGGAATTCGTGCCATTTTTTAAGGAGTGATGGCGAAAACGGATCATCCCAGTTAAGTTCGGTCCTCCCTCTTGATGACTGATGCTTCCAGCGCCGGGTTAGTAGTCACGAAGAAGAAGTAGTCTTGGGTAGGCTTCAGCAAATCCCTAGGGTTTTGACTGTGCTGGCGTCTTCTAGATCCAAAAAATCCTCAGAAGGTGATCCCAAGGGATTGCTTGCAGCACGTCCTTGTCATTCGACGTCCACTTGCGTAGAGGGAACCCAGCGGAGTTTAGCGCCCCTTGGAGGTCTTGGCATGACGCGCCTCCTCTTTCGTGTGTGCACCGGCTAAAACGTCATCCACGTACATGTAATGCTATAGAATCTCGCTTTCCTTTGAGTGGTTGGGTTGGACATCGTCAGCCAGGAGTAGGATTCGAATGGCCAAGAAGGGGGCGCAGTTGACTCCGAAGGTGACGGTTTGGAGATCGTAGTCGTAAAGGTTCCCATCTCTTTCTTGGTAGACCATACGCTGGAAGGGGCTGTATACCGAGGCGACAAGGATTTGTCGATACGAATTGGAAAAACTGCCATTTAAGCATTGGCACGGTTAGGTCTGCTTGGAGGGTAGGATGGTATGCAGAGCGTCGTGCTGGCTGACACCCCTGGTGGAGCGACTGGAGGCATTGAAGACGACACGGATTTTGGTCGTGGTACTGTTGGGCTTAAAAACCGCATGATGAGGCACATAGAAGTTCCTTGAGTTAATTGAAGGGGCCACTCGAATCATGTGTCCCAAGTCTACCTATTCATGTAGAACCGCATATTGGGCCTTTAGAATAGTATTTTTGCTCAATCGCGCTTCGTTTCTGAGGAATTGCCATGGCGATAGACCTGGAAAGCCCGAAGTCAGCGCCCCGGTGTCGAATCGTTACCATGGAAGTGGCTAGGATGCCTTTACGTGGAGTGGAAACGTAGAAATTGTGTACGTTCGTGGTGCGCTCAACCGAATCTGCGTTGACGGAGGTCGTCGGTTGCTGCGCTTTGGATATCGCTACCGCGGAGAGTTGGGCGCGATGCAGCAAAGTGTGTTGCCGTTCCTTGCATATGTGACAGCTATTGGCACTGGGGCATTCTCCTAGCTGATGACCGCGTGCGAAACAATTCAGGCACAACTTCTGTTGTTTAAATGCAGCCGAACGAGCTTGGACGGACATGGAGTTAAACTTCGGACAGAGGTGGATTGGATGGTTCTCTCTGCCGCACAGCTTGCAGGAGACCAAATTGACACTGACGTGGGTGTTCAGTGCCTGAAACTTTGCCTGTGGCGCGGGTCTGCGAACTGCAGTGGAGAGTGCCTATGAGACTGGAGTGAAACGACGATCTTCCAGAGTCTCCAGAACGCGATAACTGTCGATAAGGAATCGTTTAGGTCAGCCCGCGAGGAAAGAGCTGTCTTGTTGGGGATGGACTGTTCCCATAGGCAATAGTGGCGATAGGCAACTTAGAGATGCAAAGTGCCACCAGCAGGACATCCCAATTGTCAGAGCTGACTCCTGAGCGCGTGAGCGTAGTCAAGCACCCTTGGATTTTAGTTTGCAGCTCCTTCAAGGCCCCACAAGTCTCGTGGACAACCGTAGGGAGGTTGAAGAGTATCTTGGTTTGACTGGCCACGAGCTGCCTTTTATTTTCAAGCGGAAATTGCAGATTTTGCACATTTTCCCAAGCCGCTTGGAAGCCCTCATTAGTGGGCCAATCTCGGGTTGTTTGTATACATGGCCGTGAAGAGATTGCGGAACGTGGGCCATTGGTTGTTATCTCCCGTGAACACGTCAACCTCACACGAAGGCAGACGGTAGCCTGGCTGTGCGTGGTGTTCACGGGAGACCTGGACGTTTTGGGAAGGGAAGGTGCCTCAGACGATTGAAGTTGTTCAATACGTTCTCCCAAACTTGTGCCGCACCGAACATACACCATGTATTCTGCGTATTCATACTTCGATTTGACGGTCATTGAATCGGCGCGCTCTCTTCATTCCCATCAGCCGTAAGGGCTCTTGTACATGGCATGTACTCGGACTCGATTCTGCTCCAGAGGACCTTGGTTTGCTCTAAGTGCATTTTCAACGAGAACACTGGAGCCCATGGTGTTGACCTCGAAGACGGTCAGACTATCGCAAGCGGCGATAAAGTGATTCACTGACATGTTGGCTGCGTCGAGTAGTCGTTGAGAATCGGACCTGGTTAAAGTTCTCGACGTGGGAGCGTGAGACGTGCGACGCGCGGAATCGAAAGGGAGCTGGAATCGGACAGCGTGGGCGAGGGAGTACGAGTGGAAATCCGCTGTGGAGTAGTACCGGAGGAGCAAGGCCAAGATAGGGTGAAAGCGGAACTGGATTGGCTATGTTTTACAGTATCTGGAACGCGCGGTACTAATGAGCATAATCGGAATGGAAGGATATCGTGTGGTCAAGGAATCTGACGCGAGTGAACTGTATGGGGCGAATTGGATGCCAACAAGATATATCAAAAACGGATAAAATCAATAAATAAATAAATAAGGATATTTTATTAAATTAAATTGATTGTGTGATATGTTAGAATAGCAAGAAAAATAATGAGAATTAATGGAGAATTAATTGGAGTTGGGAAGAGTTCTGGAACGGATGAACGCTTTTTTTAAAATTAATTATTATGTAACGCATACACAAATGCCGAAACTACTCGTTCGGCCCACGGATTTATTAAAATTTTCGAAAATGTAAATATTATTTTTTTTTGACTGAGGTAGATTTTTTTTTTTTTTTAATAATTTGAAAATATTTTCTTTGGATATAATTAATTTTTGAAATGTGAAAAAATATTTTTTATTATTTTTTTTTTTGGAATGAATACTTTTTTTATTATTATTTATTTTATTTTTTTTAATGAATTAAAAATTTTTAAACGTGGAAAAATTTTTTGGAAGAATTGTAAATTTAATTTCTCCCTTTTTCCTTGGTATTAATTCTCATTAAAATTCTTTTGGTTTGTGATGGTATTGTGTCACTGTGCTTAAGTCACATAGTAATGGTCACTGTATGGGGCGAAACAAGTTGCAAGTGCGGAAATTTTATGCAAGTAGTGCGTGAAAATAATAAATCAAAATTGCAGCGAAATAAATTTTTTATGTAAAAATAAATGTATGCAAATGCCGGTACGTTCTTTTTTGTTGTTAGTTTTTATAGCGGCGGAACAATGCTTTGGAGCCGGCAGACGATTATAATAGGTAAGTTTGATTCAATTTTGTTAATACGCAGAAATTAATTGTACTTTTATGTTCAGCTTGCACTTGGACTTGTACTTATGCTTTCACTTGAACTCACGATTGCCGGTATATGTATGTAATATATAAATGTATTTGGATGTGTATGTAGATGTAGATATGTGATGTGATATAGATGTATGTATGTGGAAGTATATGTAAATTGTATGTGCATATGTATGTAAATATATGTGGTATATACGTATGTAAATATATGTGGATTTGACTGTAAATTTTTGGGCAAATTTTATAGGAAATGATGCAATATTATGGAGTAAATGGTTAGGATAAGCGATCACACCAGGATAGGTGAGGGCACAAGACAAATTAGAGTGTAAAGTCGCTATGGAAAAAGAGCGGGAAACTTTTCACTGCATGTCGTATGTGTATGTGTGTGCTAATTAATATATTGGAATTATAAGTTTTTCTACTTATCAGATTCTCCACCGATGAGATGCTGGGGTTGAGAGGAAGGATATCCAGCTCGAAGGACCAATGTTTGTAGGGGGGCTGAGAAATCCACCAATAGAAAACTTCCAAAGAATTCCCAATATAAATAATTACACAGAACGCGTACTTCGTTTAAACACAATTTTATTAGCGAAAGGTAGCAAGATTGACAATCGGGAATTTAAACTTATTTAGAATGGAAATGTCGCGACTCCAAAAAAAACTTTCGATAGTTTACGGGGGCGTGCGTACGATTTAGTAGTTGCAAAAATACTAATCTCCCCCAATGAAGCTTTACATCCACCTGCCGTATTATCTTGAGTGTGGCCGTCCTCCTTCCAATTCGCGCCTCTGTTTCAACCGCGCTCCTCTTCCGCTGTTCGCCCTTTTCTGACGTGAAAATACATAACATAAGGGGGGGCGCCCTTACAACAAACTGCAATAGCACGGGTGGACTGATAGGGATGGGGAGCAGCAGCGTTCTTGAGCGCCTGCTGCAGGAGCCTGGAAGGAGCCTTTCCAAGACGGAGTGAACTGTATGGGGCGAATTGGATGCCAACAAGATATATCAAAAACGGATAAAATCAATAAATAAATAAATAAGGATATTTTATTAAATTAAATTTATTGTGTGATATGTCAGAATAGCAAGAAAAAAAATAAAGAGAATTAATTGGGAGCGATGGGTGCTGGTTGGAATCCTTAAGCAATATTTTGTCACAGCTTGGTTTTTTTTGTAAATTTTATTTGCTGTCGACCAATAAATATTGGTAAGAACTGGTCAGAACCGAATGCCTGTGCTTAGAATTGCATGCAATTATTTTGCTAATTAAAAAAACCAGAATTGTAGCACAGGCCGGAAATTGAAACTAGTTCCGGAACGGATGAACGCTTCTTTCAAAATTAATTATTATGTCACGCACACACAAATGCCGAAACTAAAAAAAAAAAATGTAAATATTATTTTTTGTTTGACTGAGGTAGATTTTTTTTTTTTTTTGAATAATTTGAAAATATTTTCTTTGGATATAATTAATTTTTGAAATGTGAAAAAATATTTTTTTATTATTTTTTTTAGAATGAATACTTTTTTATTATTATTTATTTTATTTTTTTAATGAATTAAAAATTTTTAAACGTGGAAAAATTTTTTTGGAAGAATTGTAAATTTAATTTCTCCCTTTTTCCTTGGTATTAATTCTCATTAAAATTCTTTTGGTTTGTGATGGTATTGTGTCACTGTTTTAAGTCACACAGTAATGGTCACTGTATGGGGCGAAACAAGTTGCAAGTGCGGAAATTTTATGCAAGTAGTGCGTGAAAATAATAAATCAAAATTGCAGCGAAATAAATTTTTATGTAAAAATAAATGTATGCAAATGCCGGTACGTTCTTTTTTGTTGTTAGTTTTTAAAGCGGCGGAACAATGCTTTGGAGCCGGCAGACGATTATAATAGGTAAGTTTGATTCAATTTTGTTAATACGCAGAAATTAATTGTACTTTTATGTTCAGCTTGCACTTGGACTTGTACTTGTGCTTTCACTTGAACTCACGATTGCCGGTATATGTATGTAATAATAAATGTATTTGGATGTGTATGTAGATGTAGATATGTGATGTGATATAGATGTATGTATGTGGAAGTATATGTAAGTTGTATGTGCATATGTATGTAAATATTTGTGGTATATACGTATGTAAATATATGTGGATTTGACTGTAAATTTTTGGGCAAATTTTATAGGAAATGATGCAATATTATGGAGTAAATGGCTAGGATAAGCGATCACACCAGGATAGGTGAGGGCACAAGACGCAATTACATGGAATGTACATACAAATTAGAGTGAAAAGTCGCTATGGAAAAAGAGCGGGAAACTTTTCACTACATGTAGTATGTGTATGTGTGTGCTAATTAATATATTGGAATTATAAGTTTTTCTACTTATCAGATTCTCCACCGATGAGATGCTGGGGTTGAGAGGAAGGATATCCAGCTCGAAGGACCAATGTTTGTAGGGGGGCAGAGAAATCCACAAATAGAAAACTTCCAAAGAATTCCCATTATAAATAATTACACAGCACGCGTACTTCGTTTAAACACAATTTTATTAGCGAAAGGTAGCAAGATTGACAATCGGGAATTTAAACTTATTTAGAATGGAAATGTCGCGACTCCAAAAAACTTTCGATAGTTTACGGGGGCGTGCGTACGATTTAGTAGTTGCAAAAATACTAATCTCCCAAATGAAGCTTTACATCCACCTGTCGTATTATCTTGAGTGTGGCCGTCCTCCTTCCAATTCGCGCATCTGTTTCAACCGCGCTCCTCTTCCGCTGTTCGCCCTTTTCTGGCGTGAACATACATAACATAAGGGGGGCGCCCTTGCAACAAACTGCAATAGCACGGGTGGACTGATAGGGATGGGGAGCAGCAGCGTTCTTGAGCGCCAAGATGCTGCAGGAGCCTGGAAGGAGCCTTTCCAAGACGGTGCTCTGGCCCGTGGGGATGCCGCCATGGCAATGGATCTGGGGTGATTGTTGCTTCTTGGATCCTTAAGAGGGCGGGAGAGTTCATGTCTACCGTCATTTCTTTGTCTTGCTGGAAGATGCAAGTTGGCGTTGGTGGGTGCGACGGAAGTCTGAGTGGTAAAAATAAGGCTGGGCGGACCGAATGATTCTGCCATGGGCCCGCAGAGAACCCAGCCCAAGATAGTTTCCAGGCCGAAGAGGGAGCCGCAGATGTCCTTTTTAATCCGCTCTCCCAAAATATGGGGTAAAAGATCCACGCCGATCCCAATGTGAATGGGGGAGCGTCTATGGAATACCTCGTTGAGGTTACCATCCACCTCCTTGGGAAACGAACCGGAGGGTAGCGCTCCGGCCAAATGTGATGCCGTTCCTTGCATATGTGGCAGCTAGTGGCACTGGGGCATTCTCCTAGCTGATGACCGCGTGCGAAACAATTCAGGCACAACTTCTGTTGTTTAAATGCAGCCGAACGAGCTTGGACGGACATGGAGGTAAACTTCGGACAGAGGCGGATTGGATGGTTCTCTCTGCCGCACAGCTTGCAAACTTTGCCTGTGGCGCGGGTCTGCGAACTGCAGTGGAGAGTGCCTATGAGACTGGAGTGGAACGACGATCTTCCAGAGTCTCCAGAACGCGATAACGGTCGATCAAGAATCTGTTTAGATCAGCCCACGAGGAAAGAGCTGTCTTGTTGGGGATGGACTGTTCCCATAGGGCAATAGTGGCGTTAGGCAACTTAGAGATGCAAAGTGCCACCAGCAGGACATCCCAATTGTCAGAGCTGACTCTTGAGCGCGTGAGCGTAGTTGTTCAATACGTTCTCCCAAACTTGTGCCGCACCGAACATACACCATGTATGCTGCGTATTCATATTTCGATTTGACGGTCATTGAATCGGCGCGCTCTCTTCGTTCCCATCAGCCGTAAGGGCTCTTGTACATGGCATGTACTCGAACTCGATTCTGCTCCAGAGGACCTTGGTTTGCTCTAAATGCATTTTCAACGAGAACACTGGAGCCCATGGTGTTGACCTCTTGGCATGTTGGCTGCGTCGTTCTCGACGTGGGAGCGTGAGACGTGCGACGCGCGGAATTGAAAGGAAGCTGGAATCGGACAGCGTGGGCGAGGGAGTACGAGTGGAAATCCGCTGTGGAGTAGTACCAGAGGAGCAAGGCGAAGAAAGGGTGAAAGCGGAACTGGATTGGCTATGTTTGGAACGCGCGGTACTTTTAATTAGGCCGGCGGTGTGGATGGCGATGTGGAACGGTGAGCACTGCGAGACGATTGGATTTGTAGCTGCTTTTAGCAGGATCAATGAGCATAATCGGAATGGAAGGATATCGTGTGGTCAAGGAATCTTTCGCGAGTGTACGACAAGATATATCAATAACGAATAAAATCAATAAATAAATAAATAAGGATATTTTATTAAATTAAATTGATTGTGTGATATGTCAGAATAGCAAGAAAAATAATGAGATTTAATGGAGAATTAATTGGAATTGGGAAGAGCTTTTTGTGAGGCGTGAACAACAATGGGGAGCGATGGGTGCTGGTTGGAATATTTTGTCACAGGTTTTTTTTGTAAATTTTATTTGCTGTCGACCAATAAATATTGGTAAGAACTGGTCAGAACCGAATGGCTGTGCTTAGAATTGCATGCAATTATTTTGCTAATTAAAAAAACCAGAATTGTAGCACAGGCCGGAAATTGAAACTAGTTCTGGAACGAATGAACGCTTTTTTTAAAATTAATTATTATGTAACGCACACACAAATGCCGAAACTACTCGTTCGGCCCACGGATTTATTAAAATTTTCGAAAATGTAAATATTATTTTTTTTGACTGAGGTAGATTTTTTTTTTTTTAATAATTTGAAAATATTTTCTTTGGATATAATTAATTTTTGAAATGTGAAAAAATATTTTTATTATTTTTTTTTTTTGGAATGAATACTTTTTATTATTATTTATTTTATTTTTTTTAATGAATTAAAAATTTTTAAACGTGGAAAAATTTTTTGGAAGAATTGTAAATTTAATTTCTCCCTTTTTCCTTGGTATTAATTCTCATTAAAATTCTTTTGGTTTGTGATGGTATTGTGTCACTGTGCTTAAGTCACATAGTAATGGTCACTGTATGGGGCGAAACAAGTTGCAAGTGCGCAAATTTTATGCAAGTAGTGCGTGAAAATAATAAATCAAAATTGCAGCGAAATAAATTTTTTATGTAAAAATAAATGTATGCAAATGCCGGTACGTTCTTTTTTGTTGTTAGTTTTTATAGCGGCGGAACAATGCTTTGGAGCCGGCAGACGATTATAATAGGTAAGTTTGATTCAATTTTGTTAATACGCAGAAATTAATTGTACTTTTATGTTCAGCTTGCACTTGGACTTGTACTTATGCTTTCACTTGAACTCACGATTGCCGGTATATGTATGTAATATATAAATGTATTTGGATGTGTATGTAGATGTAGATATGTGATGTGATATAGATGTATGTATGTGGAAGTATATGTAAATTGTATGTGCATATGTATGTAAATATATGTGGTATATACGTATGTAAATATATGTGGATTTGACTGTAAATTTTTGGGCAAATTTTATAGGAAATGATGCAATATTATGGAGTAAATGGTTAGGATAAGCGATCACACCAGGATAGGTGAGGGCACAAGACAAATTAGAGTGTAAAGTCGCTATGGAAAAAGAGCGGGAAACTTTTCACTGCATGTCGTATGTGTATGTGTGTGCTAATTAATATATTGGAATTATAAGTTTTTCTACTTATCAGATTCTCCACCGATGAGATGCTGGGGTTGAGAGGAAGGATATCCAGCTCGAAGGACCAATGTTTGTAGGGGGCTGAGAAATCCACCAATAGAAAACTTCCAAAGAATTCCCAATATAAATAATTACACAGAACGCGTACTTCGTTTAAACACAATTTTATTAGCGAAAGGTAGCAAGATTGACAATCGGGAATTTAAACTTATTTAGAATGGAAATGTCGCGACTCCAAAAAAACTTTCGATAGTTTACGGGGGCGTGCGTACGATTTAGTAGTTGCAAAAATACTAATCTCCCCAATGAAGCTTTACATCCACCTGCCGTATTATCTTGAGTGTGGCCGTCCTCCTTCCAATTCGCGCCTCTGTTTCAACCGCGCTCCTCTTCCGCTGTTCGCCCTTTTCTGACGTGAAAATACATAACATAAGGGGGGCGCCCTTACAACAAACTGCAATAGCACGGGTGGACTGATAGGGATGGGGAGCAGCAGCGTTCTTGAGCGCCTGCTGCAGGAGCCTGGAAGGAGCCTTTCCAAGACGGAGTGAACTGTATGGGGCGAATTGGATGCCAACAAGATATATCAAAAACGGATAAAATCAATAAATAAATAAGGATATTTTATTAAATTAAATTTATTGTGTGATATGTCAGAATAGCAAAAAAAATAAAGAGAATTAATTGGGAGCGATGGGTGCTGGTTGGAATCCTTAAGCAATATTTTGTCACAGCTTGGTTTTTTTTGTAAATTTTATTTGCTGTCGACCAATAAATATTGGTAAGAACTGGTCAGAACCGAATGGCTGTGCTTAGAATTGCATGCAATTCTTTTGCTAATTAAAAAAACCAGAATTGTAGCAAAGGCCGGAAATTGAAACTAGTTCCGGAACGGATGAACGCTTTTTTTAAATTAATTATTATGTCACGCACACACAAATGCCGAAACTCCTCGTTCGGCCCACGGATTTATTAAAATTTTCGAAAATGTAAATATTATTTTTTTTTTTGACTGAGGTAGATTTTTTTTTGAATAATTTGAAAATATTTTCTTTGTATATAATTAATTTTTGAAATGTGAAAAAATATTTTTTTTTTTTTTTTTTTTTGAAATTAATACTTTTTTATTATTATTTATTTTAATATTTTTTTTAATGAATTAAAAATTTTTAAACGTGGAAAAAATTTTTGGAATAATTGTAAATTTAATTTCTTCCTTTTTCCTTGGTATTAATTCTCATTAAAATTCTTTTGGTTTGTGATGGTATTGTGTCACTGTGCTGAAGTCACACAGTAATGGTCACTGTATGGTGCGAAACAAGTTGCAAGTGCGGAAATTTTATGCAAGTAGTGCGTGAAAATAATAAATCAAAATTGCCGCGAAATAAATTTTTTATGTAAAAATAAATGTGTGCAAATGCCGGTACGTTCACTTTGAAACTTTTCACTGCATATAGTATGTGTTGTGTGTGCTAATTAATATATTGGAATTATAAGTTTTTCTACTTATCAGATTCTCCACCGATGAGATGCTGGGGTTGAGAGGAAGGATATCCGGCTCGAAGGACCAATGTTTGTAGGGGGGCAGAGAAATCCACAAATAGAAAACTTCCAAAAAAATTCCCAATATAAATAATTACACAGCATGTCTGAGTGGCAAAAATAAGGCTGGGCGGACCGGATGATTCTGCCATGGGCCCGCAGAGAACCCAGCCCAAGATAGTTTCCAGGCCGAAGAGTTAGCCGCAGATGTCCTTTTTAATCCGCTCTCCCAAAATATGGGGTAAAAGATCCACGCCGATCCTAAAGTCAATGGGGGAGCGTCTATGAAATACCTCGTTGAGGTTACCATCCACCTCCTTGGGAAACGAACCGGAGGGTAGCGCTCCGGCCAGGTTTGGTAGGACAAAGGCTGTGGTTTCCACGTGCCGAGAGGGATCTCTGGAAGACTCGAGCTGTAATTGACATAGCTTCTGGGCCCTGGCGGCCACACAATTGCAAATGCCGTTTACCTGGGCGTTAACGAGACGGAACGGAGGTCTCACCAGGTTAAACATTCTTTTGGATAGAAATGTTCCTTCAGACCCGGTATCAATTAAAGCGCGTGCAAGGAAGTCAGCGCCCCGGTGTCGAATCGTTTCCATGGCGGTGCCTAGGATGCCTTTACGTGCAGTGGAAACGAAGAAATTGTGTACGTTCGTGGTGCGCTCAACCGAATCTGAGTTGACGGAGGTCGCCGGTTGCTGCGCATTGGATATCGCTACCGCGGAGACTTGGGCGCGATGCAGCAAAGTGTGATGCCGTTCCTTGCATATGTGGCAGCTATTGGCACTGGGGCATTCTCCTAGCTGATGACCGCGTGCGAAACAATTCAGGCACAACTTCTGTTGTTTAAATGCAGCCGAACGAGCTTGGACGGACATGGAGGTAAACTTCGGACAGAGGCGGATTGGATGGTTCTCTCTGCCGCACAGCATGCAAACTTTGCCTGTGGCGCGGGTCTGCGAACTGCAGTGGAGAGTGCCTATGAGACTGGAGTGGAACGACGATCTTCCAGAGTCTCCAGAACGCGATAACGGTCGATCAAGAATCTGTTTAGATCAGCCCACGAAAAAAGAGCTGTCTTGTTGGGGATGGACTGTTCCCATAGGGCAATAGTGGCGTTAGGCAACTTAGAGATGCAAAGTGCCACCAGCAGGACATCCCAATTGTCAGAGCTGACTCCTGAGCGCGTGAGCGTAGTTGTTCAATACGTTCTCCCAAACTTGTGCCGCACCGAACATACACCATGTATGCTGCGTATTCATATTTCGATTTGACGGTCATTGAATCGGCGCGCTCTCTTCGTTTCCATCAGCCGTAAGGGCTCTTGTACATGGCATGTACTCGGACTCGATTCTGCTCCAGAAGGTCTTCGTTTGCTCTAAATGCATTTTCAACGAGAACACTGGAGCCCATGGTGTTGACCTCGAAGACGGTCAGACTATCGCAAGCGGCGATAAAGTGATTCACTGACATGTTGGCTGCGTCGAGTAGTCGTTGAGACTCGGACCTGGTTAAAGTTCTCGACGTGGGAGCGTGAGACGTGCGACGCGCGGTATCGAAAGGGAGCTGGAATAGGACAGCGTGGGCGAGGGAGTACGAGTGGAAATCCGCTGTGGAGTAGTACCAGTGGAGCAAGGCCAAGATAGGGTGAAAGCGGAACTGGATTGGCTATGTTTTACAGTATCTGTATCAGTATAATTAGGCCGGCGGTGTGGATGGCGATGTGGAACGGTGAGCACTGCGAGACGATTGGATTTCTAGCTGCTTTTAGCACGATCAATGAGCATTGTAGCATGTTCTGGAATAATATATTAATAACATAAAGCAAGTGTATTTGCCTCTTAAGTAACATAACCACCCATGAGTGCATGGTGCTGACAATTGCTGTGTCGGCAAATATAACACGCGCGGCCGCTCTTTCCCAAGATGCAATATGATATTCCCATACATATTCTTATGTAAACATTTATACATTTATACATAAATATGTTTATACATAAGCATACCGCGCCTCTGCTTGCATTGCTAGCAGCGCAGCTACGCGGTCTTAGCTTTAGTTAACAATTGTATCAGAACTAAGATGCATTCAATAAACTGAACTCAAACATAAAAGTAATTCTGGTGTCTTTATTCCACACTATGGTATCTGCATTCTACATGGCGACCATGACAGGTGTCACATATATATGTGCAGAAATATAAAAAAAAAATCAGTGTAAATGAAAAACAAACTTCAAGACAACTAAAGAAAAATTTATTACAAAAAGAAAGTGAGTGTAAGCAACAGCGAACAGAGAAAATACGAGCGCAAAATATTAACAAAAGAAAATACTACCACACAACAATTGAGGAAATGCCTGCTAATATTGCCGAT
>JAEIGI010000295.1:0-20624 GCA_018903615.1 Drosophila neocordata
CGATATGGATCTTGAAATGGATATCGATATGAATATCGATATTGATATCGATATCCATATCGATATCCATATCGATATCCATATTGATATCCATATCGATATCCATATCGATATCCAAATCGATATCTATATCGATATCCATATCGATATCTATATCGATATCCAAATCGATATCCATATCCGTATCTATATCGATATCCATATCGATATCAATATCGATATTCATATCGATATCCATTTCAAGATCCATATCGATTTCGATATTCATATCGATATCAATAACGATATCCATATCGATATCCATATCGATATCCATATCGATATCTATATCGATATCCATATCGATATCCATATCGATATCCATATCGATATCCATATCGATTTCCATATTGATATCCATATCGATATCCATATCGATATCCATATCGATATCCCTATCGATATCCACATCGATATCCCTATCGATATCCCTATATGATATGGATATCGATGTCGATATGGATATGGATATCGATATTGATATCGTTATTGATATCGATATGGATATCGATAGGGATATCGATGTGGATATCGATAGGGATATCGATATGGATATCGATATGGATATCGATATGGATATCGATATGGATATCGATATGGATATCGATATGAATATCGAAATCGATATGGATCTTGAAATGGATATCGATATGAATATCGATATTGATATCGATATCCATATCGATATCCATATCGATATCCATATTGATATCCATATCGATATCCATATCGATATCCAAATCGATATCTATATCGATATCCATATCGATATCTATATCGATATCCAAATCGATATCCATATCGGTATCTATATCGATATCCATATCGATATCAATATCGATATTCATATCGATATCCATTTCAAGATCCATATCGATTTCGATATTCATATCGATATCCATATCGATATCCATATCGATATCCATATCGATATCCATATCGATATCCCTATCGATATCCACATCGATATCCCTATCGATATCCATATCGATATCAATAACGATATCAATATCGATATCCATATCCATATCGACATCGATATCCATATCGATATCCAAATCGATATCCAAATTGATATCCATATCGATATCCATATCGATATCCATATAGACATCGATATCCATATCGACATCGATATCCATATCGACATCGATATCCATATCGATATCCATATCGATATCCATATCGATGTTCATATCGATATCCATATCCATATCGATATCTATTTCGATATCGAAATCCATATCGATATCCATATCGATAGCCATACCGACATCCATATCGATATCCACATCGATAGCCATATGCAAGTTAAGGATCTGGGCACTGGATTCCGGCCCAGTGGCCAGTTCCTATTCTTATACTTACATTATTGACATGTTAAATGAAATAATGATACCTTCGAATTGATACGTTACAATTTTATTGTATGTTTTATTAGATAAGGAAGGGGTTCCAGACGTGTGTCCAGATGAATTGAATAAGAAGGTTTCCAGAAGGACATCTGGATGAATTGAATAAGAAGGGTTCCCAGATGGACATCTGGATGAATTGAATAAGAAAGGTTCCAGATGGACATCTGGATGATTCTAGACTTGCTTCTCCTCCTGCCAGAACTGAAGTGATTTTGTCCCCATTGAGCGGGCACTTGTTGACTTGCTGTCGCGGCCACGACGCTTGCCTGGTGGTCGCGACAGCGGCAGCGCAGAGGCAGCGGCGCCTGCAACATCAGCAGTTCTCATAGTAGGGCTGCTGAGCCTGCAGAGCGGTTTCCGGTGACAACTCCGCATTCTTTGGTTCGAGGGTGTCAGTGCCTATGCAACAATGTCAATGTTGCTGACCAACAATGTGTAATTTGAGTTGTTTAGGCAAATATAATGTGAATGGAATGTGGTAGAGTGGCGAGTGGTAGGGGTCGTTGTGCCATATTGGGCATGGGCGTACAGGGTTCAGTGGCGTAGGCATAGGGGTGAAAGGGCTGCAGAGCAGGGTGTTAACTCCTCCCCCCTCAAATATCTGCGTCCCGCAGATCAAATGCAGCCAGAGTAGGTGGATCGCTCTTGTTTGAATTGTAAAATTGACCTGCCGCTAGTTGCTTGTTTGATTATGCGTAACCTTCCCTCGTTTGGCGAGTACTGTTGCCACGAGTGCTGTGATTTCCGCTGTGTTGGAGATCGCTTCATATACTGCAACCACCAACGGTGTCTCATGAGGCTTAATTGTTTGGGTGTTGAGGTCGAAGGTCGGATGGCCAGAACCATTGCAGCGAAGGCTTCGAAGTACGCTAATATAGGGCTAATATGGCTTTCATGTTTAGCAGGCTTAGTTGCGTTCTGATGACCTTGAGTAATGCTCGTACCTTTTTCGTTAAATAAGAAATGTTGCCATTTACCAACTGGTGAATCAAGGTTATGATTTTTACCCAGGGACCATTTGCATGCATTAATTTAGGGACGTCCCCCACTCTCTTAACCACTAGCCTTTCTCAATGTTGTCATTGGCGCACGTTCTTCTGAGGTGTGGTAGGATTGACATGGTGTTGCATTTGACAATGCGATAAAAAATGTGTTTACAATTTTACGATTTGTGTTTGACAATGAATGTTAGTTGGTATTGAAGAAGGAATAAAAAAAATTTATGTTTTGATTTGATAATCTCTAGAGGTATGTACATCATGTGTTAGAATTATGATTTTACGATTTGTGTTTAACAATGAGTGTTAGTTGGTTTTAGAAAATTTTGTTTCGTTTTAACAATCTCTAGAAGTGTATAAGATGTGTTAGAATTACAATTTGACAATTTGTGTTTAACAATGAGTGTTAGTTGGTATTAAAAAATTTTGTGTTTTGATTTAACAATCCCTAGAGGTATGTAAAAGATGTGTTACACTTATGATTCTACGATGAGTGTTGATTAGTATTGTATGTTTATAGTTAACAATTTTTCTTAAATTTATATGGAACTATCAAGCAAACAGATTTGATATTGGAGAATTTATTTTTCATAAAAAAAGGTGACAACATGAAGATGATGAACTCTAAGGTAATAAGTGCAGTACAGGGCCTTAGCCATTTTGCAGATGCATTTTGCAAATGTCAATTAAAGAAATGGTTTCTCTGAGATGGTGAGAGTAATGAGTTGATGTTAGCGTAGAGGGTAGGGGGAAAGATGATGCAGAGCAGGGTGTTAACCCTTTTCCTTTTAAATATTCACATAAATTAAGAAAATGTTGGGGCCCCTCATGGAGCATCTTTTTAGAAGACGTAAGGAAGTATAAAATTGCGTTTGCTTCTATTCCATTAAGAATAAATTTAAGATACTTGTTTATGTTTTAGTTTCATATTGAAGAGTAGAATTGTATGGATTATGTGTTAAGCCGAGTTAAATTTGATATCGGCGAGTGTCTTTGTTTGAATAAGAAGTGGAAAATCGAGAAAAATATCATATCTTATCAGTCAAGTTGGATTTTAACCCATTCAGCCGCGATCGCGTTGTCGTAATAAAATTCATTTAATATATGGTATCAGAATAAAACCTTAGTCTCGTGGCTCAATGATCAATTAAAACCAAAAAACAAAGTACAGAAATTCATTAGTAATTCGCCATTCACTTCACTTCTTGTGTTGGCGAGTAGAATACTTTAATATTGAATGTTACGATGTAGAAGAATGCTAGATGATATTACAGATATCAACCATGTTGGGCAAGAAATTAAGAAATATCACAATTGTTCAGTTACGATTAACAACCGAGTATTTTTGAACATGGATGAAACAAATATGAATCCCCACACACCGATAATACAGATACCAGCATCAGATTGTTTTTAGAAAGGAAGAATTTTACCTCACAAGGCCAGTAAGGGGTCGAAATGAAGACTCTGAATGTAATCATCCTAAATATCTGAAGATTACTCAACCATAATTTGACTAACAATAGAAGTCACCGCCAGCCTGCTCTATTTACAGAAGCTGAGCAATAAGAGCCTGCGAGACATTGCCCAATTAGAAGAGGGACGTGTGTTCAAAAGAATTTGAAATGTAAAAAGAAAAAAAGCAATTAACAATTTAAACGAAGAGTTTAACTCGGCAATATTCTGCAAATCACTAAGAAAAATTATATCAGAAACCCGATTACAATAAACAGACCAGTCAATCCAGGATCCAAATCATAATATAATTGTAATTATATTTACCTTCGCCTCATTACGTCTCTTTTGATACTATCCAGAATTATATTGTGAATCCAACGAAATCTCTATTTTAAGTTAGACCCATTCATCACTGTCGCCACTTGAAGTAGCCTAACTGCTAAGCTAACGCTAGCACTAATCTGACAACTAGTAACTTATTTTAGATGAAAGGGAACCTGCCGCGAACCTTCACTATTCGGTTTTGTGGCAGCAAGGCAATGTTGCGAGGGAGAGATGTATATTTGCGGAATACTATATGCGAAGATTTTAGAAACCAATTACCTACGCAAATTTTATCCAAATGGGTGGTGAGTTTTTAGTGTGGGAACAGCATAATTAAGAAAAAATTCATCGAACTTGTCAGAAATTACGCGAGAGGGTATATTTTCCGCAAGTCTCAATGTGTAATGTGGAATTAATTTTGCCAATAAGAGAGAAGATCTCGTGTCACTTATCCCTTGATATTTGTTGAATTAATGTTGGTGCACGTTCATAGTGCGTCGTGTGACATGTTGACAGGTAACCCGATTGACCGAAATTTAAGAAGAAGGATTTAATCAATGCTGGTGAACCTCACGATCAGAACATCAAGACTATAAACCATTCAACAAATGACAGAATATTTAAGTTCCCTGTTCCTAACTATATTCTCCTCAAGGGAATTAATTTTCGCTACAGCCTGTTTTAACCGATATTGAAAAGGTGAAGATATTATTTAAGAAGTTCCTAATAGGAAATTGTTTTGATTTAATATCAAGAAACGCGAGCTCTGAGGCTCCACAGAGGATGACAACAAGAGGGAAGTCATATTTAATTAAAAGGACTAGTCCCGAGAATGATAACTTGAAGATTTTTCTCAGATCCCCCCAGTGACTCTCATAGCTATCACTAAAACTATTATATCGTCTACGTATACATAGTATGCTTGTTAATGAGTGGTCTTTGGTATTTCTAAGAAGGGGTTAAAGTTACCACAGGAACACGAACTCCTCAAACTTCTCAAAAATAAAAGAGAAAAAAAAAAAAATTTTGTAATATCGCGAATATTAAGAAAAATCACATCAAGAGAATTTGTCCTCTTAATAAAAGGAAGATCTTATTTTGTCCTCTTTGACCAAGTGTAGAAATGAAATCGTGAAGAAGTAAGGAAATGGTTTTTTTTATGAAATAGAAATTGTTCAAGAGCATTTTGTGTGGAAGGAAGATTGTTTTTTAGAGTTTTAGAGTTTTTAGAGTTTAAACAATAAGGTTCAAAAAATAAAATTCCGTTATAAAACAAATATTTAAGTAAAACAGTAAAACAGATATTCAATAATTGAAAAACAGAACTCCAAGCGCACAAAACTGTGGCTTAAAAAAAAAAAACAATGAGTTGTCAGCGAAGACAACAACTTAGTGACGAAAATAACCTAACGAAGATAACATCCCAACGAAAACAACAACCCAGCGACATTCCTGAAATCACTAAAGAAAATTATATGTTTGATTTAGTCGTCTGACTAAGGAAAGAAAATCTCCAATTTCATCAGTTAACGAAGTGTTTCCAATTAACCCTGAATCGTGTATTATGTTGGTTGTGTTGATGTTTTTCTTCTGGTCTGTTGGAGATAAAATTTTGTGTTAGATTTGTGGAAGTGTAAAGTATGATTTCTTATCTTGTTTGTTATCACTTGGGTTTTGCACTTCCATCAATTTCAGAGAACAGAAAAAGACTTTCATTCAATTTCACCAAATCCAAACAGAAAAGAACTTTTGTTTTTGTGTGTAACTTTCGGTGCTACCTCCTCCTCAATATCTGTTGGAGATAAAATTCAGCTTTAGTGAATGTAATTGTAAGATTGTTCAATAATTTCTTTTTGTTTCTTATTATTTTTCATTTTGTTTTGTTTGCTTGTTTCATAATTATCTTTTGATTTTGTGATTAATTTCTAATTATTTTCTTCATTTTGTTTTTTTTTTTTTTTTATTATCTTTTGATTTCATGTTTAATTCATTTCTTTGTCTTAACTACATGGAGAGGATTACTCATAGCAATGATACATGAAAACGAGGTTTCGGGTGGCTAGGAGCGTGGGCGAGGATTTATTTCGCAAATAAAAATTTATTTTTGACACCTCACGGGAGGTCCCTAGGGTTCCTTTTTGGCCTTATTTAGCCTACTAAGGTAGGGGTGCCTCCACGAACTGCTGGGCAGCCAAACGCAATGTTGTTTTTATTTTTTCTTTTTATTGCTAGGCCTTTCCAGCAGCCCATGACCACACACTATTCACACACCGTACCGCACTTGTATTTCTGTTCACGCATTTCGAATTCTCTCTTTCTTAACTAAATGCCACTTGCAGCTCAACGGCCACAGTGGTTCTCTTTTGATTGGATTTGTTTTTCTTAACTAAATGCCACTTGCAGCTTGATGTTGCTACAGTGGTTCTCTTTGTATGAATTGAATTTTTGTTATTTTAATATATTTTTTTATATGCCACTTGTAGCTTGATGCTGCTACAGTGGTTCTTTTTTGTATGAATTGAATTTTTGTTATTTTAATTTTTTTCTTAACTAATTTTGGACCATCTTCGTTCGCGGTGCACGCAGTGTTAGGTTGTTGATTTATTTTTATTTTTCTTGATTTGTATAGGATGTGTTAGGGATAAGGATTCTCAGGGTTAATGAATTAAGGATCTGTGTTAGGGATTTGGATTTTTGATTTATTTTTTTGATTTTGATTTACTCAGGCTTGACCGTACAGCAGGGAGTCGAACCCAGACACGTCACCATGTCCACCAATAATTTGCCGCCGGCTTTGCACATTTTTATATTTTTGTTTAAAGAAATAATATGACGGGGAGTCGAACCCTGACATCACACCATAAGTGCACTGTCCACCAATAATTTGTCATCAGCCTCAGAATTTTTTTATTTATTTTTTTGTTAAAGAAATAACCATAGGACGGGGAGTCGAACCCTGACATCACACTATAAGTGCACTGTCCACCAATAATTTGTCACTGGCCTGGGAACTTCTTTATTTTTTATTAAAGGATTAACCACATGACAGGGAGTCGAACCCCGACATCACACATTATAAGTGCACTGCCCACCAATAACTTGTCACTGGTTTTAGAATTTTTTATTTTTTGGGTTTTTATTATTATTTTTTTGAAAGAAGAATATTTTATGATTTTAATTTTTCTTTTATTTAAAATTTTTTATAGCTTTTATCAACTTAATGCTTTTATTATTTTTTATCGGACATTTTTCATATTTTTAACCATTTATTTTTTTGGGTTTTTATTATTATTTTTTGAAAGAATATTTTTTATGTTTTAATTTTTTCTATCATTTAACATTTTTTATAACTTTTACTTTTTATATTTTTTTTTTTTTATCGGACGTTTTTCATATTTTTAACCATTTTGTATTATAAGAATTTTTCTTCTTTTAATTGCGTGTTTTCGTTATATTAAAAAAGTTATTTAATTTAATAATTATTTCATCACTACGCGCACTTATCACTCGCGAAGACGGTCCCTGCTCGGGCGCCAGTTAAGGATCTGGGCACTGGATTCCGGCCCAGTGGCCAGTTCCTATTCTTATACTTACATTATTGACATGTTAAATGAAATAATGATACCTTCGAATTGATACGTTACAATTTTATTGTATGTTTTATTAGATAAGGAAGGGGTTCCAGACGTGTGTCCAGATGAATTGAATAAGAAGGTTTCCAGAAGGACATCTGGATGAATTGAATAAGAAGGGTTCCCAGATGGACATCTGGATGAATTGAATAAGAAAGGTTCCAGATGGACATCTGGATGATTCTAGACTTGCTTCTCCTCCTGCCAGAACTGAAGTGATTTTGTCCCCATTGAGCGGGCACTTGTTGACTTGCTGTCGCGGCCACGACGCTTGCCTGGTGGTCGCGACAGCGGCAGCGCAGAGGCAGCGGCGCCTGCAACATCAGCAGTTCTCATAGTAGGGCTGCTGAGCCTGCAGAGCGGTTTCCGGTGACAACTCCGCATTCTTTGGTTCGAGGGTGTCAGTGCCTATGCAACAATGTCAATGTTGCTGACCAACAATGTGTAATTTGAGTTGTTTAGGCAAATATAATGTGAATGGAATGTGGTAGAGTGGCGAGTGGTAGGGGTCGTTGTGCCATATTGGGCATGGGCGTACAGGGTTCAGTGGCGTAGGCATAGGGGTGAAAGGGCTGCAGAGCAGGGTGTTAACTTGCATATCGATATCTATTTCGATATCCATATCGATATCCATATCGATATCCATATCGATATCCATATCGATATCCATATCGATATCCATATCGATATCCATATCGATATCCATATCGATATCCATATCTATATGCATATTGGTATCCATATCGATATCCATATCGATATCCATATCGATATCTATATCGATATCCATATCGATATCCATATCGATATCCATATCGATATCCATATCGATATCCATATTGATATAAAAATCGATATCCATATCGATATCCATACCGATATCCATATCGATATCCATATCGATATCCATATCGATATCCATATCGACATCCATATCGATATCCCTATCGATATCCACATCGATATCCCTATCGATATCCATATCGATATCAATAACGATATCAATATCGATATCCATATCCATATCGACATCGATATCCATATCGATATCCAAATCGATATCCAAATTGATATCCATATCGATATCCATATCGATATCCATATCGATATCCATATAGACATCGATATCCATATCGACATCGATATCCATATCGATATCCATATCGATGTTCATATCGATATCCATATCCATATCGATATCTATTTCGATATCGAAATCCATATCGATATCCATATCGATATCCATATCGATATCCATATCGATATCCATATCGATATCCATATCGATATCCATATCGATATCCATATCGATATCCATATCGATATCCATATCGATATCCATATCGATATCCATATCGATATCAATATCGATATTCATATCGATATCCATTTCAAGATCCATATCGATTTCGATATTCATATCGATATCAATAACGATATCCATATCGATATCCATATCGATATCCATATCGATATCTATATCGATATCCATATCGATATCCATATCGATATCCATATCGATATCCATATCGATATCCATATCGATATCCATATCGATATCCATATCGATATCCATATCGATATCCCTATCGATATCCATATCGATATCCCTATCGATATCCCTATATCGATATGGATATCGATGTCGATATCGATATGGATATCGATATATTGATATCGTTATTGATATCGATATGGATATCGATAGGGATATCGATATCGATATCGATATCGATATGGATATCGATATGGATATCGATATGGATATCGATATGGATATCGATATGGATATCGATATGGATATCGATATGGATATCGATATGGATATCGATATGGATATCGATATGGATATCGATATAGATATCGATATGGATATCGATATGGATATCGATATGGATATCGATATTGATATCGTTATTGATATCGATATGAATATCGAAATCGATATGGATATTGAAATGGATATCGATATGAATATCGATATTGATATCGATATGGATATCGATATAGATATCGATATGGATATCGATATGGATATCGATATAGATATCGATATGGATATCGATATAGATATCGATATGGATATCGATATGGATATCGATATGGATATCGATATGGATATCGATATGGATATCGATATGGATATCGATATGGATATCGATATGGATACATATGGATATCGATATGGGATATCGATATGGATATCGATATGGATATCGATATGGATATCGATATGGATATCGATATGGATATCGATATGGATATCGATATGGATATCGATATGGATATCGAAATAGATATCGATATGCATATGGATATCGATATGGATATCGGTATGGCTATCGATATGGATATCGATATGGATTTCGATATCGAAATAGATATCGATATGGATATGGATATCGATATGATCATCGATATGGATATCGATATGGATATCGATGTCGATATGGATATCGATGTCTATATGGATATCGATATGGATATCAATTTGGATATCGATTTGGATATCGATATGGATATCGATGTCGATATGGATATGGATATCGATATTGATATCGTTATTGATATCGATATGGATATCGATAGGGATATCGATGTGGATATCGATAGGGATATCGATATGGATGTCGATATGGATATCGATATGGATATCGATATGGATATCGATATGGATATCGGATATGGATATCGATATGGATATCGATATGGATATCGATATGGATATCGATATGGATATCGATATGGATATCGATATGGATATCGATATGGATATCGATATGGATATCGATATAGATATCGATATGGATATCGATATGGATATCGATATGGATACCGATATGCATATCGATATGGATATCGATATGGATATCGATATGGATATCGATATGGATATCGATATGGATATCGATATGGATATCGATATGGATATCGAAATAGATATCGATATGCATATGGCTATCGATATGGATATCGATATGGATATCGGTATGGCTATCGATATGGATATCGATATGGATTTCGGTATGGCTATCGATATGGATATCGATATGGATTTCAATATCGAAATAGCTATCGATATGGATATCGATATGAACATCGATATGGATATCGATATGGATATCGATATGGATATCGTTATTGATATCGATATGAATATCGAAATCGATATGGATCTTGAAATGGATATCGATATGAATATCGATATTGATATCGATATGGATATCGATATAGATATCGATATGGATATCGATATGGATATCGATATAGATATCGATATGGATATCGATATGGATATCGATATGGATATCGATATGGATATCGATATGGATATCGATATGGATATCGATATGGATATCGATATGGATATCGATATGGATATCGATATTGATATCGATATGGATATCGATGATATGATATCGATATTGATATCGATATGGATATCGATATGGATATCGATATGGATATCGATATGGATATCGATATAGATATCGATGGATATCGATATGGATATCGATATGGATATCGAAATAGATATCGATATGCATATGGATATCGATATGGATATCGATATGGATATCGGTATGGCTATCGATATGGATATCGATATGGATTTCGATATCGAAATAGATATCGATATGGATATGGATATCGATATGAATATCGATATGGATATCGATATGGATATCGATGTCGATATGGATATCGATGTCTATATGGATATCGATATGGATATCGATATGGATATCGATATGGATATCAATTTGGATATCGATTTGGATATCGATATGGATATCGATGTCGATATGGATATGGATATCGATATTGATATCGTTATTGATATCGATATGGATATCGATAGGGATATCGATGTGGATATCGATAGGGATATCGATATGGATATCGATATGGATATCGATATGGATATCGATATGGATATCGATATGGATATCGGTATGGATATCGATATGGATATCGATATTGATATCGATATGGATATCGATATGGATATCGATATGGATATCGATATGGATATCGATATGGATATCGATATGGATATCGATATGGATATCGATATGGATACCGATATGGATATCGATATGGATATCGATATGGATATCGATATGGATATCGATATGGATATCGATATGGATATCGATATGGATATCGATATGGATATCGATATGGATATCGATATGGATATCGATATGGATATCGAAATAGATATCGATATGCATATGGCTATCGATATGGATATCGATATGGATATCGGTATGGCTATCGATATGGATATCGATATGGATTTCGATATCGAAATAGATATCGATATGGATATGGATATCGATATGAACATCGATATGGATATCGATATGGATATCGATATGGATATCGATGTCGATATGGATATCGATGTCGATATGGATATCGATGTCTATATGGATATCGATATGGATATCGATATGGATATCAATTTGGATATCGATTTGGATATCGATATGGATATCGATGTCGATATGGATATGGATATCGATATTGATATCGTTATTGATATCGATATGGATATCGATAGGGATATCGATGTGGATATCGATAGGGATATCGATATGGATATCGATATGGATATCGATATGGATATCGATATGGATATCGATATGGATATCGATATGGATATCGATATGGATATCGATATGGATATCGATATGGATATCGATATGGATATCGATATGGATATCGATATGGATATCGATATGGATATCGATATGGATATCGATATGGATATCGATATGGATATCGATATGGATATCGATATGGATATCGATATGGATATCGATATGGATATCGATATGGATATCGATATGGATATCGATATCGATATGGATCTCGATATAGATATCGATATGGATATCGATATGGATATCGATATGGATATCGAAATAGATATCGATATGCATATGGATATCGATATGGATATCGGTATGGCTATCGATATGGATATCGATATGGATTTCGATATCGAAATAGATATCGATATGGATATGGATATCGATATGGATCATCGATATGGATATCGATATGGATATCGATGTCGATATGGATATCGATGTCTATATGGATATCGATATGGATATCAATTTGGATATCGATTTGGATATCGATATGGATATCGATGTCGATATGGATATGGATATCGATATTGATATCGTTATTGATATCGATATGGATATCGATATGGATATCGATGTGGATATCGATAGGGATATCGATATGGATATCGATATGGATATCGATATGGATATCGATATGGATATCGATATGGATATCGATATGGATATCGATATGGATATCGATATGGATATCGATATGGATATCAATATGGATATCGATATGGATATCGATATGGATATCGATATGGATATCGATATGGATATCGATATAGATATCGATATGGATATCGATATGGATATCGATATGGATATCGATATGCATATCGATATGGATATCGATATGGATATCGATATGGATATCGATATGGATATCGATATGGATATCGATATGGATATCGATATGGATATCGATATGGATTTCGATATCGAAATAGATATCGATATGGATATGGATATCGATATGAACATCGATATGGATATCGATATGGATATCGATATGGATATCGATGTCGATATGGATATCGATGTCGATATGGATATCGATGTCTATATGGATATCGATATGGATATCGATATGGATATCAATATGGATATCGATTTGGATATCGATATGGATATCGATGTCGATATGGATATGGATATCGATATTGATATCGTTATTGATATCGATATGGATATCGATAGGGATATCGATGTGGATATCGATAGGGATATCGATATGGATATCGATATGGATATCGATATGGATATCGATATGGATATCGATATGGATATCGATATGGATATCGATATGGATATCGATATGGATATCGATATGGATATCGATATGGATATCGATATGGATATCGATATGGATATCGATATGGATATCGATATGGATATCGATATGGATATCGATATGGATATCGATATGGATATCGATATTGATATCGTTATTGATATCGATATGAATATCGAAATCGATATGGATCTTGAAATGGATATCGATATGAATATCGATATTGATATCGATATGGATATCGATATAGATATCGATATGGATATCGATATGGATATCGATATAGATATCGATATGGATATCGATATAGATATCGATTTGGATATCGATATGGATATCGATATGGATATCGATATGGATATCGATATGGATATCGATATGGATATCGATATGGATATCGATATGGATATCGATATGGATATCGATATGGATATCGATATGGATATCGATATGGATATCGATATGGATATCGATATAGATATCGATTTGGATATCGATATGGATATCGATATGGATATCGATATGGATATCGAAATAGATATCGATATGCATATGGATATCGATATGGATATCGATATGGATATCGATATGGATATCGATATGGATATCGATATCGAAATAGATATCGATATCGATATGGATATCGATATGGATATCGATATGGATATCGATATGGATATCGATATGGATATCGATGTCGATATGGATATCGATGTCTATATGGATATCGATATGGATATCAATTTGGATATCGATTTGGATATCGATATGGATATCGATGTCGATATGGATATGGATATCGATATTGATATCGTTATTGATATCGATATGGATATCGATAGGGATATCGATGTGGATATCGATAGGGATATCGATATGGATATCGATATGGATATCGATATGGATATCGATATGGATATCGATATGGATATCGATATGGATATCGATATGGATATCGATATGGATATCGATATGGATATCGATATGGATATCGATATGGATATCGATATGGATATCGATATGGATATCGATATGGATATCGATATGGATATCGATATGGATATCGATATGGATATCGATATGGATATCGATATGGATATCGATATGGATATGCATATCGATATGGATATCGATATGGATATCGATATGGATATCGATATGGATATCGATATGGATATCGATATGGATATCGATATGGATATCGATATGGATATCGATATGGATATCGATATGGATATCGATATGGATATGCTATCGAAATAGATATCGATATGCATATGGCTATCGATATGGATATCGATATGGATATCGGTATGGATATCGATATGGATATCGATATGGATTTCGGTATGGATATCGATATGGATATCGATATGGATTTCAATATCGAAATAGCGATATCGATATGGATATCGATATGAACATCGATATGGATATCGATATGGATATCGATATGGATATCGTTATTGATATCGATATGAATATCGAAATCGATATGGATCTTGAAATGGATATCGATATGAATATCGATATTGATATCGATATGGATATCGATATAGATATCGATATGGATATCGATATGGATATCGATATAGATATCGATATGGATATCGATATGGATATCGATATGGATATCGATATGGATATCGATATGGATATCGATATGGATATCGATATGGATATCGATATGGATATCGGTATGGATATCGATATGGATATCGATATCGATATGGGATATCGATATCGATATGGATATCGATATCGATAGATATATCGATATCGATTTGGATATCGATATGGATATCGATATGGATATCGATATAGATATCGATATGCATATGGATATCGATATGGATATCGATATGGATATCGATATGGATATCGATATGGATATCGATATGGATATCGATATTGATATCGATATCGATATCGATATGGATATCGATATGGATATCGATATGGATATCGATATGGATATCGATATGGATATCGATATGGATATCGATATGGATATCGATATGGATATCGATATGGATATCGATATGGATATCGATATGGATATCGATATGGATATCGATATGGATATCGATATGGATATCGATATGGATATCGATATGGATATCGATATGGATATCGATATGGATATCGATATGGATATCGATATGGATATCGATATGGATATCGATATGGATATCGATATGGATATCGATATGGATATCGATATGGATATCGATATGGATATCGATATGGATATCGATATGGATATCGATATGGATATCGATATGGATATCGATATCGATATCGATATCGATATGGATATCGATATGGATATCGATATGGATATCGATATGGATATCGATATGGATATCGATATGGATATCGATATGGATATCGATATGGATATCGATATGGATATCGATATGGATATCGATATGGATATCGATATGGATATCGATATGGATATCGATATGGATATCGATATGGATATCGATATCGATATCGATATGGATATCGATATGGATATCGATATGGATATCGATATGGATATCGATATGGATATCGATATGGATATCGATATCGATATCGATATCGATATCGATATGGATATCGATATGGATATCGATATGGATATCGATATGGATATCGATATGGATATCGATATGGATATCGATATGGATATCGATATGGATATCGATATGGATATCGATATGGATATCGATATCGATATCGATATGGATATCGATATGGATATCGATATGGATATCGATATGGATATCGATATTGATATCGATATGGATATCGATATGGATATCGATATGGATATCGATATGGATATCGATATGGATATCGATATGGATATCGATATGGATATCGATATGGATATCGATATGGATATCGATATGGATATCGATATGGATATCGATATGGATATCGATATCGATATCGATATCGATATGGATATCGATATTGATATCGATATGGATATCGATATGGATATCGATATGGATATCGATATGGATATCGATATCGATATCGATATGGATATCGATATCGATATCGATATCGATATCGATATCGATATCGATATCGATATCGATATGGATATCGATATGGATATCGATATCCATATCGATATCCATATCGATATGGATATCGATATCGATATCCATATCGATATCCATATCGATATCGATATCGATATCGATATCGATATCGATATCGATATCGATATATCGATATCGATATCCATATCGATATCCATATCGATATCCATATCGATATCCATATCGATATCCATATCGATATCCATATCGATATCCATATCGATATCCATATCGATATCCATATCGATATCCATATCGATATCCATATCGATATCCATATCGATATCGATATCGATATCCATATCGATATCCATATCGATATCCATATCGATATCCATATCGATATCCATATCGATATCCATATCGATATCACATATCGATATCCATATCGATATCACATATCGATATCCATATCGATATCCATATCGATATCCATATCGATATCCATATCGATATCCATATCGATATCCATATCGATATCCATATCGATATCCATATCGATATCGATATCGATATCGATATCGATATCGATATCGATCGATATCGATATCGATATATCGATATCCATATCGATATCCATATCGATATCCATATCGATATCCATATCGATATCCATATTCGATATCGATATCGATATCGATATCGATATCGATATCGATATATCGATATCCATATCGATATCCATATCGATATCCATATCGATATCCATATCGATATCCATATCGATATCCATATCGATATCCATATCGATATCGATATCGATATCGATATCGATATCGATATCCATATCGATATCCATATCGATATCCATATCGATATCCATATCGATATCCATATCGATACTATCGATATCCATATCGATATCCATATCGATATCGATATCCATATCGATATCGATATCGATATCGATATCGATATCCATATCGATATCCATATCGATATCCATATCGATATCGATATCCATATCGATATCGATATCGATATCGATATCCATATCGATATCGATATCCATATCGATATCCATATCGATATCCATATCGATATCCATATCGATATCCATATCGATATCGATATCTATATCGATATCCATATCGATATCCATATCGATATCGATATCGATATCGATATCCATATCGATATCCATATCGATATCCATATCGATATCCATATCGATATCCATATCGATATCCATATCGATATCCATATCGATATCATATATCGATATCCATATCGATATCCATATCGATATCCATATCGATATCCATATCGATATCCATATCGATATCCATATCGATATCCATATCGATATCCATATCGATATCCATATCGATATCCATATCGATATCCATATCGATATCCATATCGATATCCTATATCGATATCCATATCGATATCCATATCGATATCCATATCGATATCCATATCGATATCCATATCGATATCCATATCGATATCGATATCGATATCGATATCCATATCGATATCCATATCGATATCCATATCGATATCCATATCGATATCCATATCGATATCCATATCGATATCCATATCGATATCGATATCGATATCCATATCGATATCGATATCGATATCGATATCCATATCGATATCGATATCGATATCGATATCCATATCGATATCCATATCGATATCCATATCGATATCCATATCGATATCCATATCGATATCCATATCGATATCCATATCGATATCCCTATCGATATCCATATCGATATCAATAACGATATCAATATCGATATCCATATCGATATCGACATCGATATCCATATCGATATCCAAATCGATATCCAAATCGATATCCATATCGATATCCATATCGATATCCATATCGATATCCATATCGATATCCATATCGATATCGATATCCATATCGATATCCATATCGATATCCATATCGATATCCATATCGATATCCATATCGATATCCATATCGATATCCCTATCGATATCCACATCGATATCCATATCGATATCCATATCGATATCCATATCGATATCCATATCGATATCTATATCGATATCCATATCGATATCCCTATCGATATCCACATCGATATCCCTATCGATATCCAAATCGATATCCCTATCGATATCCAAATCGATGTTCATATCGATATCCATATCCATATCGATATCTATTTCGATATCGAAATCCATATCGATATCCATATCGATAGCCATACCGATATCCATATCGATATCCATATCGATATCGATATCTATTTCGATATCGAAATCCATATCGATATATATATCGATAGCCATACCGATATCCATATCGATATCCATATGCATATCGATATCTATTTCGATATCTATTTCGATATCCATATCGATATCCAAATCGATATCTACATCGATATCCATATCGATATCCATATCGATATCGATATCGATATCCATATCGATATCCATATCGATATCCATATTGATATCCATATCGATATCCATATCGATATCCATATCGATATCCATACCGATATCCATATCGATATCCATATCGATATCCATATCGATATCCATATCGATATCCATATCGATATCCATATCGATATCCATATCGATATCCATATCGATATCGATATCCATATCGATATCCATATCGATATCCATATCGATATCCATACCGATATCCATATCGATATCCATATCGATATCCATATCGATATCAATAACGATATCATATCATCGATATCCATATCGATATCGATATCGATATCGATATCTATATCGATATCCAAATGGATATCCATATCGATATCCATATTGATATCCATATCGATATCCATATCGATATCCAAATCGATATCTATATCGATATCCATATCGATATCTATATCGATATCCAAATCGATATCCATATCGGTATCTATATCGATATCAATATCGATATTCATATATATCGATATCGATATGGATATCGATATAGATATCGATATTGATATCGATATGGATATCGATGATATGATATCGTTATTGATATCGATATGGATATCGATATGTATATCGATATGGATATCGGTATGGATATCGATATGGATATCGATATGGATATCGATATGGATATCGGTATGGATATCGATATGGATATCGATATGGATATCGATATGGATATCAATATGGATATCGATATGGATATCGATATGGATATCGGTATGGATATCGATATGGATATCGATATGGATATCGATATGGATATCAATATGGATATCGATATGGATACCAATATGCATATCGATATGGATATCGATATCGATATGGATATCGATATGGATATCGATATGGATATCGATATGGATATCGATATGGATATCGATATGGATATCGATATAGATATCGATATGGATATCGATATGGATATCGATATGGATATCGATATGGATATCGATATCGATATCGATATCGTATATGGATATCGATATGGATATCGATATGGATATCGATATGGATATCGATATGGATATCGATATGGATATCGATATGATATCGATATCGTTTTTGATATCGATATGGATATCGATATATCGATATGGATATCGATATGGATATCGATATGGATATCGATATGGATATCGATATGGATATCGATATGGATATCGATATGGATATCGATATGGATATCGATATTCTACTGATCAGCCTGGATCCATCCATATACAGATATCGATTTGGATATCGATATGGATATCG
>JAEIGI010000033.1:600000-761118 GCA_018903615.1 Drosophila neocordata
CTTAACGGGTTCGCCTTAATCAGGTTCAATAAGTTCCATGCCGTTGGTTTACTTGATATTTATATATCTCCTATTTTTACAAAGAAAAAAATTAGAGATTGGACCCTTTTTATATTATTAGCCTGCAACGCCCTATGCGGTACCCGAAAGGCAAGTTCAAGAACGTTTTCCCGATTTCGTCCAAACTGTCGTCCCTGCGGTCAATTACAAACATCAAAACCTCTTACCTACAATTAGCGTCTTTAAATGCTATTCTCGTACTCATTTAATCCGGTTCGTACTCAGCATCACACAGTGTGCAGGCACCAACTCATTTTTTTGGTTCCCCAAGTTACAAAATGCAGGCGAATGTTATGCATATTGTAGACGGGCGACTTTCTCTTTGTAAACGCACAGTGTGAGAGGCCGCGGAATTTAACATATCCAAAGCGAAAGTTTGAGAAGCGCTGGAATTGTGGGCGCTAGATTTGAATTAATGTAATTAAATAAAATATATTTGTATATATTTATTACTAACTAGAGACCCGGCAGACTTCGTACTGCCTCATCGATAAATTTTAAATTTGATATTCACAGACACACACTGTTAAAATACAGTCTGTTAATTAATTTAAAGCTTTCTCATAAACTATATTTTTAGTTTTGTTTTGTGGTGCGTAAATAGACAAAGAGGCCGGTTTTCCGACGCGCGAACACGCGACGTATAATTGTCCATGCGCGAAACAGGGAAACTCCAAGTTGATTCCACAAATTTCTAACGACTATCCTTGCGATTTATTTATGGTCATCGCAAAGGCCAGACGTACTGGAAATTGTAAGCGTTTAAAATCGAATGGTAAGTCCGTTGGAATCATCGGTATCCGCGGGATCAAGACATCCTCTCCTTTGTATTTTCCTTTTATGATTGTCGCCTCAATGACATTATTCATCAGTCTTTTCACAGCCAGTCTTGTTCTATTGCATAGTCGAGGTTGATTTATGTTACGCAGCATGATGACGACTGATCCTAGTCCAGTGAATTTAAGAACTCAGTGAGATAGTTGATTACGTCATCCTGGTTCATTACGGTGTCGACTGATTTGAAGGAAACCAACTGTCCTGGAAGAAAATTCTGAATGGTCGCATTAAGATCCTCGACATCTTTATTTTTCGCTGCTAATATTGCTCGTTCACCCAGCCAATTATGGTTATTGAACTTTTGCGCTATATCTGGGAAAACTCGCTGAATAAGCTCCAATTTGGAGTCTGTGATGTGACAGAAAGATTTCTGTAGGTAGGTAATGTGGTGAATCCGGTCGAGGTGTCCACTGCAACTTTATTATTTCCAATGTCTAATAATTGCTTCGCAAACACATTTGCAGTTTCATCTTGTTGCAAAAATACTCGCATGTTAGTTGTTAAGTGGAGTGTCTTTACGTACTGCCACAAATTTGATGATTTTAGGCATGCATTTAGTTCATCAACAACAGTTGATCGGGGAATAACTGAAAGAGTCTGACGAAAATCACCTGACAACAGAATCATGGCCCCACCGAAAATATTTTGGTTGTCACGAAGATCTTTCAACGTTCTGTCCAGTGCCTCCAGTGACCTCCTTTGGGCCATTGTGCATTCATCCCAAACAATCAATTTGCATACCTGTAGGATCTTGGCCATTGCGCTGTTTTTGGCAATGTTGTAAATTGGTGTTTCGGTGATTTGCATGTTTAGTGGTAATTTCAAGGCAGAATGTGCAGTTCGCCTGCCTTCTAGCAGAGTTGCAGCTATTCCAGATGAAGCCAACGCTAGAGCAACATCATTTCGCGATCTGATTCTCGCCAAAAGCAATGAAATTAAAAACGTTTTTCCGGTTCCTCCGGGAGCATCAAGGTATCAAAGTGTCGTACGCAATTCTTGGTTATTGAACTTTTGCGCTATATCTGGGAAAACTCGCGGAATTTTGAGTCTGTGATGTGACAGAAATCTGTAGGTAATGTGATGAATCCGGTCGAGGTGTAAGAGTCTGACGAAAATCACCTGACAACAGAGTCATGGCCCCACCGAAAATATTTTGGTTGTCACGAAAAAAAATGCTGTTTTGAGGATTTTCCCGGCAATTATTCGAATTTTTCTCACCTTTTAAACCTTTTAAGCCTTAATTTATTCAACAGAATGTAAACGTTTATATATCTATATTTACATAGTTATTTAGTTTATTGATATACAAAAGATCCAAGGAGGAATATATTTGGTTGTATAGGTGTTATATTTAAGTACATGGAAAAAGGGCGGGAAATTAAACATAAGTAAAGGCATTGTTATTAGTATTTAAGGGTGGAGGGTGGCGAGGCTAGAAAGTAACGGATGCAGCAGATAGACGTATGAGTGATTTCAACATGCATAGCAACAGGTAGGTTGCGTTGCGCGATCGGCAAAGAAAGCCAAACACAAAAGGAAAGTGTTAGAAAGTTAAATTGTCGCGTGGAAAAGTACTGGCAACGGTACGGTATCCCACCACGTATCCTCTTAGGGCCAAGACGCCTATAAATACGTACGGCTGTGACTAGAGGAAGTCAAGTAGCCAAGCGATGTGTCACTTAGAAAGTGAAGGAATCAAGCGAAGTAACCAAGCAAAGTAATCAAAGTAACGCAAACCGTGAAACAGTGAAGTGAGAAGGTGCCAAAGCACCATACCCGTAGGTATCCTGGTTACAATTTGAGGGTTTCGAGACGGATGTGTTTGGTGGCTAGTAGAAAGACTAGAAGCTATTCCTAGCAGATTATTAAAGACTAGGAGCTATTCCCAGCAGTTCATTAAAGACTAGGGATTATTCCTAGAAGAATATTAAAGACTTATTCCTAGCTAAGTGGTAAAGACCGTAAGTTATTCCTAGCAATTAAACAAAAACTAGGAGTATTCCTGGCACAGTTGTGTAAGACCCGGAGTATTATTGGCACAGTGGAAAAATACTAGGGGTATTTTCTAGCAAAATATAAGGAGCATAGCAGGCGATAGGGGTAGATAGGCAAGACCAGAAGTCATGCGGGGGGTAGGAATACTAGCTACAGCCAAACAAAAGATAGTTTATAAGTTTTTATGAGCGATACAATTTTACTAGCGATACAATCTGGGGTTAACAGGAGCCACACCAATATAGTAGATAATCCATACAAAAACTCTCTGGCCAGTGGCCAAGAACTTATAACGGTTAAATAAAAGAAAACAATACGTTCTCATTTCACCAGCGCGCAAAAACAAATACGTGGAGTCGTATCCCATCATTTATTGTTACAACTGGCGCCGAACATGCTTAACTGGTGAAAAAGATTTACAGTATTTAATTTTTTTTCTGTAATTGTTTTCATTTCTCGAAAGCCGACAAAATGACCAAATCAGGGATTTATTATATGAAAAAGGAAGAATTGATAAAAACCGGCGAAACATGCGGATTTACACTACCATTAACTATAGAAGAGGAGAAGGAACATGAGGACAACCCAGAATGGCAGTCATGGATAAGCTCACTAACAATTCCAATGCTAATACCGACAAGGTGGGGAAGTGTGGGTGCTCTAGACGGTTCACAAAGGCACTAGAAAAATCGGCACAAGAAATACAAGCAACAAATATCCGAGGGTGGCAAACCAAGTGAGGGAATGGATATTCCTTTTCGACTGCAGCTCAAAGCTTTTGGAATTCTTTGAAGAAGTCGAATGGAAGCAGACATGTACGGATTAGACATTAAAATGATCCCAAGGGCAATGGTAAATATACTAAAAGACAAGGCATTAAAATGGTATGTGGCAAACAATTGGCTTTGGGCAATTAAGTATCCAACAGAATGGGTCCAGAATCCGTCGCAGGCATGCAGACAATGCGGAGGCGCAGGACACTTGGCTAGAGAGTGCAGCAACAGAAGGCTAGTATTCTGTTGGACTTGCGGAAAGATCGGAACACGATCTATGAATTGCTGCGGGACAACGGGAAACGCTAACCGGTTCCTGCCTGCAAGGAGCGATCAGGAGCGGCTACAACAACTTCTCCAACTTAATTAGAAAACTAATAGAGGAAGAAAGCCAACTATCAGCAGAAATCAGGATAGGGGCCTCGGTAGACTCGGGGGCAACAAGCAGTTTTGTTAGCCAAAAGCTAGTAGGAAAATTACGTTGAGAAGAACATCTAACAAGAGCAAGAAAATAGGTAAAATTGGCAGACGGAGCAGTCAAAGAAATAGACTGGCAATTGATCGCGGAAGTGCACTTTGAAGAAAAACAGTGGAAACGCCATTTTTATTACTGTCCGCCGGAATCGATGTGGTGGCGTTAGGGTGGAATTTTATAAGGGAAATGGGAGCCATTATACAATGCGCAGTACACCAAATTCAAATTCCGCCAATGTGCAGAATAAAAGGGAGGCTGACAGAAAGGATTTCGACGGCAATAGTGACAGATGCACCGGAGCTAGAAGTCAGAGACTTCATGTGCGAAAATTTGGCCAAATTGGACAAAATAACTGGCACATCTAGAGTAGGCATGCACATAATCACTATGTCTAATGATAAGCCATAAAAACAATTCTACTATGCGAAGATTCCAAAAATGCAAGAAGTAATAAATGATGCAGGTGGAGGAATTGATGGCAATGGGATATATAGAACGATCAAATAGTCCTTACAGTATACCAATAGTAATGGTGAAAAAGAAACAAACTGGAAAATGAAAGCTGACTTCAGGCAGATAAATGCAAAATCCATAAAAGACGCTTATCCAATGCCGAAAATTGACTACATTTTAGATCAACTGCGCGAAGCAAAATTCATAAGCAGTTTAGATTTAAAAGATGGATATTGAGGAGATTCCGCTGGAAATGAACAGCAGAAAGATGACAGCTTTCACAGTTCCAGGAAAGGGATTTTATCAATGGAAAGTGATGCCATTCATCACAGTGGTCAGCCGAACAGAGGAAGACCAAAAAGCGCATTTGAAGAAAGTTTTCCGCAGACTGAAGGCAGCAAATTTAAGAAACAATGCAGAAAAATGCCATTTCTTTTGAAAACAGCTAAGATTCCTGGGCCACCGAGTAACAGATCAAGGCATTGGCACAGATCCAGATAAAGTGGCAGCAATGGCATAATTAGAACCGCCAAAGAATACAAAAGAGTTACGCCAATACATAGGAGTAACATCATGGTACAGACGGTTTGTGCCAAGTTTCGCAATGCTAGTACAGCCATTTAATTCGTTACTTAGAAAGAAACAAAATGGGTATGGGAGGGAAAACATAGGATGCATTTGACATGGTGAAGCAGTAAATGGTGGCAGATCCAGTTTTAACATACCCAGACTTTGCAAATTTGTTCGCATTGCAAACTGAGGCTAGTAATTACGGCATAGGGGCAATTCTGATGGAAAATACAGAGCAAGGCGAAAGAGTCATATTGTACGCCAGTAGAACTCTGAGTCCGGCGGAGCAAAACTATTCAGCAACAGAAAAGGAATGTCTAGCAATAGTAGGGTCTATAAGAATATTGAAGCCATATTTAGAAGGTTATCACTTCAAGGTCATTACTGATCACATTGCACTGAAATGGCTGAATAGCATCGAAAGTCCAACAGGGCGAATTGCAAGATGGGCGATGGGATTACAATAAACGACTTTGAAATAACAGATCGCATAGGAAAATTAAATGACGTAAAAGTTGCAGCCATCAGAACCATGCAGAAGGATGCAGGATAGTTGCAGCAAAAATGAACAGCCAGCTCAAAACTGTGGGTGGGTTGAAGATATGACCAACTGAGTGAAAGAAAATCCACAAAAATATACCGACTTTGTGATAAAAAATGGGCAATTTTATAGATATATATCGTATAGGGCAGGGCATGAAGACGTTGTATCATGGAAATTATGTATTCCGAAATCATAAAGGCAACAAATAATATCTAAGAACGACGACTCTACAACTGCGGGACATACAGGCAGTAGAAGAACAATTGCCCGAATGTCGGCTAAATATTTCTGGCGAAGCATTCAATGAGATACACGTGCATATGTGAGCCGCTGCGACGGCCAGAGGAGCCGTGGGCAACAATATGCGCCGATTTTGTCGGGTCGTTGCCACGATCAAAGCATGAAAATTCGGTGTTATTGGTAATGGTGGATAGATTTTCGAAATGTACAGAGCTCGTACCAATGAGAAAGGCGTCGGCAGAAAATCTAGTTAAAGCATTCCGAGAAACAGTGCTACCTAGATTTGGGGTCCCGAAGTACCGTTCGCGCGAATCCCAACGCTTGCCCTAAGTGGCCATACCCCTCGCCCAACCGACCGAGGGGCGCTAGCCGCATAAAGTACGGCTCGAGTCGCGAGCAAAGATCACAAATACAAACAAAAATGAAACTAAAGCAATTAGCTTAGTTACGAGCTAAAAATTAAAGGATGGTTTTTTGTACAGGAAAATAAAGTTCTGTACTGATTACAGAATCAAGAACTCGGAACTTCAGCACAAAGAACTCGGAAAGGTTCATGCAATAAGTAATTAGTACTACAACTTAAAAAAGCTAGTAGTATAAAGTTTCTAGTAGGTCTACAAGAAACACTTTGATTTATTTTGTTTAATAGCTCGGGCGAGTCTATATCACCTTTAAGTAGCTTGTGCAAAAATATGACGCTAAGCATTTATCTACAATTAGAAAGAGAGGGAAGGCCAAGTAAAAAAAAGGCTACTAAAGTACGATATTAAATTGACAGTTCAGACCACAAACTGGTTTTGAACCGACTCTATTCTTGCTTGGTGTGATTCGTACTGAAGTGACCAGATGCAAAATGCATATTGGAAAATTGGACAGACCGGTGAGGTGAAAAGTAATTTAGTTATATATGGATCGTCAAATTCTTTTGACCATTACTTTACCAACCCAAGAACGCCCATGGATTTACCGACGGTAGAGGAAATATAGGACTTACACGTTAGTTTACGGTCCATCAGGACACCCAAGTCATACATCTCATTAAGACGTTCTAATGGTGTATTAGTAAGAAAATAAGTAACTAAATGCGGAGAATTTCTATAAAAAGTCATGACCTTGCATTTAGTTGCATTTAATTTTAATAAGTTATTATGACACCAAAGCTCAAGATTTTGAAGGTCAGATTGCAATCGACAAGCAGAGGTAATGTCTTTGTAACTAAAACATAGCTTAACGTCATCTGCGTACATAAGGGCGCGAGAATAACTTATAACAGAGGGAAGGTCATTAATAAAAAGCGTAAACAGCAGTGGTTCCAAATGACTACCCTGAGGCACCCCCGAAGTAACATGGATGGATTTGGAATATGACGATTTAAAAAGAACCCTCTGAGTTCTATTTGTCAGATATTCACGAATCCAATAAATTTAAGGACTCGGAAATCCAATACTATTTAATTTATAAAGAAGAAGCGTATGATTAACAGAATCAAAAGCCTTACTGAAATCAGTATATATGACATCAGTTTGCCTTGCATTTCTAAATTGTACGATCGTTTAAGAAGTAAATTCTAAAAGGTTAGTGGTAGTAGATCTACATTTCACAAACCCATGTTGAGATGGTGAAATTATAGATCTACAAAAATGTTGCAATTGAGAAGTCATTAATTTTTCAAAAGCTTTAGGTATAGCGGACAATCTAGAAATACTCCTATAATTGGATGCTTCCGATTTTTTACATTCACAGACAAAAGAAAAAGTTTACGAATTGGCTTACATAAAGCCTCGGCGCAAAATTTAAGAACGCAACCTGGTATTCCATCAGGACCAGGAGAGTAGACAGGTTTCACTAAATTAAGCACGCTTAGGAGCGAACTTTCATCGATCGAAGAACTGTAAATGCAGTTAGAGCTTTTTACCTGGTAAGGATACGGAATGTCTGATTGATATTCCGCTGAGGAATAGGTTGTTGTAAAAATGTCTGCAAACAAATCAGCGATGGCTTGATCAGAACTCGCTATATTGTTTTCAAGAGATAAGCATGATGGATAGACAAACATTTTGCGTTTGGAATTCACAAAGCTATAAAATTGTTTAGGATTACTAGAAAATTCTAATTTACAACGCTGAAGATAATCCTAATAGCATTGCGTATAACGCGTCAAAAACTTTGATCGAGCGACTACGAAACGGGCATAGTCTGAGGAGCGGCCTGATTTCTTGTAAATTTTATAACACCTCGATTTTACATTTTTCAGGTTAGTTAGCTCCCGAGAATGCCAGGAGGGCCTATAGGCTGACACAGGGATCCTCAGCGGTACACAAACCTTAAAAAGCGAACCAAAAGTGTTATAAAACAGAGAAATAGCTTGGTTCATGTTTGAACAACTATACAGGGAGGACCAATCATTTTTAAGAATGAGCTCATTTAACTTACTAAAATTGGTCTTGTGAAAATTACGGGATTTAACCGCAGGACAGGCACCAACAGTCGGTACACGATACGGAAGATCGATAGTTAACTCCAAAGTAGGATGGAAACTATCTTCAGGCAGGTCAAGAGGGTTTATTCTAGAAACTGCACCATTGGTGGAATCGAGAACAAATTTCAGATCCAAAGATCTATTATTCTTGTTACGGACTGGATTTTTTTGAGTCAAAGATAACTCGAAAAGACCTTCAATAAAGCAATGTGAAATAGAAGGAAGCAACAAAGCAGATTCGTCAGTAGGGGACCATACTATTTCCTGTAAATTAAAGTTACCGAGAACAATTAACATGTCTCTATCAGACAGTAAAGATGAGATGTGTTGGATAGAAACCAAGTGTTTAATATACACCGCCATGTCGGATTGTGGAGGGATGTACGAGCAAGTAATGTAGACAGAGAAAGTCCTGAGACTGACCTTGACACTTACAAACTCAATCTCCTGGTTATCAGGAGATTGAATCCGGTCAGAAGATAAAGCCGAGTCTCTGAAAATACTAAAATTTTATAATCAAATACTAGACTATCTACATAAAGTCTAGGAAGCTTAGATTTAAGTCCTCTTACGTTCTGATGGGCCAGTTTAAGGGACGAAATTAGTTGTTTGGAACACCGGCAGATGCTGATATTCCGGAAGCAATAGAAGAAGAAGTGGAAGGAAGCCTAACTGAGCCACGAGTTTTCTTTTTGGCCGTACATTCTTTCACTAAAATGTGATCCGGCCAAAAGCTGTTACTACAGATGCAGTCAAATAGTTCAACCGGGACACTAATTTTAAAGGAAGAGATCTCCCTAGAATAATTAAATTTAAATTTTTCCACCGCTGTTTTTGATGCTTGCATTTTCGTCTTAATGTAACCTAAGACGTCATCCGAAGAAGTTTCGGGATCAAGCCTAGAAACAAACATATGTTTCTTTGGTGGTACTCCAGTCAGAGGCCTAATTAATGGAGTTCCTCTAACTGGGCAGCTGTTGGCAATAACCAAAGAATTTGGTAGTTGCCCGGACTGTTCGGAAACTACAGTTTCATTCGTCTGTATAGAGAGACCATTTCCAGGAGAAACGGAAATGGCCTCACCTTTACGCCCACCTTGTATGACGGGGGTGGTAAACGATATGAGCTGCGGGGGATTGGCTGTGAGCAGTGACGGAGATTGCGGAACCGCGGCCGAGACAGGAATAGGCACCGGCATATGCAGGGACAGATTCCGCATACTAGTTTTCTTGCGCTTTGGAGACTCATTCAAAAGCTTATAGCTTTTGAACTCTGTCTCCGAAGCGTTAAACTCATCAAAGAGTTTACGAAAACCAGATGACAGTTTCTTAAACTTGTTCCTGGTCTGCCTCATAAATAGCCTCATTTCGATTTCCACTTCTCGGCATAAGTGGTCCAAACTGTCCCTCACTTTGGCCGTGTAGCCGGCACACTTGACGTCCATGACATTATCACACAGCCAACAAGTGAGAAATACGTTATGGGGTGCAGGAGGGTTCAAACACTTTTTGCTCCAGCAGACAGACTTAATAGTTTTATATTATTTAAATATTTTTTTTTAAAGCGAACGAAAAAAGATCAAAACTCACTCAGTGTTTAAAATCAAATTCGACACTTGGGTCAAACTTGAAGAGAGGATACTTATTAAATTAAAGAGAGCATTACACAAGTACATGTATCACTTGTACGCGAGACAGAGATAGATGCGAGCGCGATCAAAAGAAATTAAGAAAAAAGAGCGGGAGAGCCAACAGCACTGCACATGCAACAACAGTACGTAGGCGAGAGCGCGAAAGTCATTTTAAATCAGGAAGAAGTACAAAAGCAAAATCAAAGATTAATACAAATGAATAAGTTTAATGATTTGATTTTGCGTTTATATGTCCAAACAAACAAAAAGCACTATTTTAGTAAATAGATAAACTACCGCTATTATTTGTTTGGCTAGTTTTCTAGCTCCACTAAAACGGTCAGTTTTAATTTATTTTCCATTTAATTTATTCAAGGTGGGTAGACGGAAAAGTCGGTAGGCGAAGTAGTGGGTAGCTTTAAAATTCTGAAACATTTCAAGGTTAAATTTGGCATCTTACATTTATACAATTTCACTTACTCTAGTCTATACTCTTCAACTGCGACATCGATCACGCGTTGTGTTTCTAACTAGCTTAAGTTATACATACATATGAAAAGTACATAGGAAATGTACCGCAAGAATAAGAATAGAAAAGAGCTTGCACAAAACGAAGTGTTACGTGCGCTGTGTGCAGCTGTACATTTTTGCGTTTTTGTCTTTACAGTGGGTCGAGGGTGATTAATTTGCTGTCATAAATTTCGGCAACATTCCCCTCCCAGTAAGCCGACTCATCCAGAGAAGCTTACTTTCTTATTGCCAACATCAAGGACTGCTTACTTGGCCGTCTGCTGCGGTTGTCACGTCAATGACTCGTCCCTTTGTCAAAACGTTGCGTTTTTGGTTTTTATCTATTATTATTACGATGTTTCTCTTCTCAATAGACTTGACCTTTTGATGCCATTTGCTGCTCCGAGTGATGTTAGGTAGCACCTCTTTGACCCACCGAATCCAGAACTGGTTGGCGAACATCTCGCTCTGGCGCAAAGTCCATTTGTAGTCGATCTCATTGGCATTGCAGAAAGGCTTTTCGCCACTAGATGACCCAAGCAGTAGGTGATTCGGCGTTATAGCTTCTTGGTCCTTGTAGTCGAGGGATACATATGTCAACGGTCTAGAGTTGACCGTTATTTCCAACTCCATCATTGCAGTAAGAAGGCTTTCGTCTGTGAACTTTTGATTTGGAATAGTGCGATACAATACGCATTTGCTAGAGCGCACCAAACGCTCCCAGGCGCCACCCATGTGTGGAGCCGAGGGCGGGTTAAAGAACCAGGCAATTCCTCGCTTTGCCAATTGGTGATGCATCTCGGTGTCTTCTAGTTGAAGCTACTGTGTCAGAAAGACAGTTCCTCGGAAGTTGGTGCCGTTATCACTGTAGACTTCTTTTGGTGTCCCGCGACGTGCAATGTGACGCCGCAGACCCATGAGACATGAGTTTGTTGTAGGACTATGGACGATTTCGATGCATATTGCTCGCATGGTGTGGCAAGTTATTATCATGCCTCATCGTTTTAACGCCTTCCATCCATCGATGACTGTGAGCGGTCCGAAATAGTCAACGCCCACGTAGGTGAACGCTGGCTTGAAAGCAGCCAATCTTGCTCGAGGCAACGGTGCCATCAGTGGTGGAACAGGTCGGGCTCTTTCCAGTTTTCGAGTCCATCCATAAATGGCATTCCTGAATGTCCAGCTCATGTTGCAAAACAATGTTGCGCATAAGCCTTGCGCCTGTCACCGCTGCTTGCAACTCTAGTCGTGGAATAGAAAGTGGTTGCAATGGTGCCACTTTTGATTTAGCTGAAACGAGACTCAAATGTGTATTAGTATTGCGCTCGATCCTAAAGTATGCCACAGCAGCATAATCGTCTTCTCCGGCGTCCACGAATACGTGGAGTTGAACTTGGCAATCTTCTGCTCTCCACTGTTCAAAATAGCATCTTGGAATTCGTACTTCGGCTATTAAAGGAAGAAATGATAGCCACCTCCGCCATAAAACATTGAGATCTGCTGACAGATCTTCGTCCCAATCGATTTTTGAGTGCCACACTTGCTGGAGTAGGATTTTGAGGTACATCATAATACAAGATACGAAGCCCATTGGATCGAAGACTGACATCAAGACTTGCAGAATTTCTCTTTTGGTTGGCACAACATCGGTGGTTATTATGTTCCGCTTAAGACGCTCGAACTTTCAGGCATATGTGAATGCATCCTGATCCGGATTCCATTGCATGCCCAATATCTTCTCATAGATGTTGATGTCCTCTCTGTTGAAGAATTGTTTTTCCTCTTGGGTTGTGGTCTCTTTAAGTTTGGATAGAACTTCTTTTGAATTTGAACACAATTTATGCATGTGGAAGCCTCCACGAGCATGTACTTCTCGAACGTTTTTGGCCAGGGCTACTGCTTCCTCTGCTGTGTGACAAGAATCGATGTAGTCGTCCACATAATAATACTTGCAGATGGCTTTTAATGCAGATGGAAACTCTTTTTCGTGTTTCGTGTAATGTGCTATACAGGGTGAGCACGTAGCTCCGAATGTAAGCATATTTAGTTGAAATGCTTCCACGATATTTGTTTTCCTGTTGATCCACAAGTAACGTTGTGCTTTCGCATCTTCCTCTCGCACCGTAATGCGATGAGACATTTCAGCGATATCTCCACTTATCCCGACAGCTCTCATTCTAAAGTTGTACATTATTTGGAGCAATGGTACGAGGAGATCGGGCCCTTTCATTAGAAAATCGTTGAGAGCTACTCCCGATGATTTGGCTGCTGCGTCCCACACTAATCTCACTCTATCCGGTTTGTGTGGGTTACGTACGGTGAATATGGGCAAATACCTGCCACTTGCCTTCGCGCACCTTTTGCGCAGCAATAAGATTTGGATTGTTGATGCCGATGATCATTTTTGTAACTATGTTTGTATAGCTCGGTAATGGCAGATTTCTTAGATGTGGATATTTGCTTTTCATTTGATCCGCCATCATCGACTCTGCAGACAGGCCAAGGGAATTGACAGTATAAACGTCGTTTAATTTATTACGTTGACCCAGCTTGGAGATTTTTAAATTCAACCGCTTGGATTGCGGCTCTTCTCTTCCCAGTGGACTGGGAGCGCCCTTCTCCCCCAACTCTTTGGCTAGACTTTCTTCTAGAAGTGTTAAAGTCGAACCATCATACATAAACGCGTAGACATCAATTGACTTTGATTTTCCATACAAGGTGACTGGAACGATTCTGAAAAAACTTTCTATAGGGTTAGCTGACGACTTACGATGATTATGTAGGACACTCGTCGTCGCTTCGTTATGGAGAAGACTGTTGTGCTTTGCCTTGCAGCCGGCTATATTGCACAATGTTTGTCTCCAACAGCCTCCTTTGTGCCCCTTCATGCACTGGTGTCATATTCGGTGAGTCTTTATGGCATCCCACCTCTCCTTTACAGTCATACGTCTGAATTTATCGCACGATATTAATTTGTGATCTCCTTAGCAAATCACACATGGGGTTTCTTTATAACTTTCGGCAGCGACTGCTGTATGAGTGTGTAAAGCAGCTCTGTTTGGTTTCTTGCTGTAGGTTTCTGGTATTATATTAGGCGTAGAAACTCGACATGCAGCCTCTGCTAGGTCGTATAACCAATCCGCTAGGTTCTCCAAATTTGGGCAATTTATTGGCTTTGAATGAATTGCCCAGTTCAGCATCATTTCAGGTCCCAACTTTTGGATGAGCTCCTGCAGCAAAGTTGGATTGTTTAGATGAGCATCTAACTTGCTTGCCTTCATCGTAGCACACAAATTTTTGACTGCATTTGCAAACTCGATTAGAGGTTCCAGCTTGCCCTTTGGCGATGGCAGATTTCGAACATTGTCGACCAGAAGTTTCAGTATAAGCTCTGCTCGACCAAAGTACATTTTTAGGGTACTGATGACATTAGGAAGCATCTCAGGAAATATTAAGCTATCCCGCACTGCTTCTAGCGCTCTTCCTTTAAGATATCTCTGCAAACGAAGGGTGTTCTCCTCGTTGCTGTATCCGGCAATTTTAGTGCTGGTTTCATAGGAACTGAAGAACAAAGGCCAGTCCTTGGGGTCTCCATTAAAGATTGGCAGGTCCCTTGGCATGGATTGACGAGCGGCTATTTGTTGCTGCGTTATGCCTGCGGCGTTGCGTGGCAAAGTCTGGGTTCTGGTACTTGTTGCTTGTGGTGTACTGCTACCACCAGGATCCATTATGGCTTTTTGTCCGCTAGCTCCAGTCGTCAGCATGTGATGGCCTGTTGCTGCTCCACCTGACTGCGCGTGAGTGGCTAGTAGAGCATATTTACGCCTCAAGTATTCTCTCTCGAGGCACATTTCCTTTTCTAAATGTTGTAGAAGTAGTTGATGATCTTCCTGCATAGCATCCTCTTCCACGTGTTGGTTGACTGTCTCTGGCTGACAATCTTGGACACGTGTTTCCTTTTCAGTATGTACTGGCACCGGCTTGGAAGTAGGGTTATGTTCATCTGTGAAAGCGACAGCCTGTCGACGGCTCAATAAATTGCACGTGTCGCACGTCCATGAGCTCGAAGTGGCACTGTTGTCCGTTCCGCAGCATGTGCAGTGGAATTGGCCTGCACACCTGGAGCATGTCAGCATTTTCTTATTGTCCGGAGCGCTGCATAGCCCACAGCTATTGTGGGAAGCCATCTATTTGCGTAATTTCTGCTGCCTCAGCAGCGGCAATGAATTTCTTTTCTAATGGATTCGCTAGACTCTGTACCGTGGTGAGTCAAATATGAATCCGATCCTCTCCAGGTATACGAAGAACTTCTATGACTTTCTTCACCGTAGGATTTTCAAGATAATTTCCGTAGAAATTTCAAAGAAATTTCATAATAGAAATTTTAAAGAAATGTTCTTTGTTTGGCTAGTTTTCTAGCTCCACTAAAACGCTCAGTTTAAATTTATTTTCCATTTAATTTATTCAAGGTGGGTAGACGGAAAAGTCGGAAGGCGAAGTAGTGGGTAGCTTTAAAATTCTGAAACATTTCAAGGTTAAATTTGGCATCTTACATTTATACAATTTCACTTACTCTAGTCTATACTCTTAGGCTGCAAACAAACAACTGCGACATCGATCACGCGATGTGTTTCTAACTAGCTTAAGTTATACATACATATGAAAAGTACATAGGAAAAGTACCGCGAGAATAAGAATAGAAAAGAGCTTGCACAAAACAAAGTGTTTCGTTTGCTGTGTGCAGCTGTACATTTTTGCGTTTTTGTCTTTACAGTGGGTCGAAGGTGATTAATTTACTGTCATAAATTTCGCCAACAACCACCGAACTATTGGATAATTTTTTAGGGCAGCGCGATGACTTTAAAGTCGAAAATAAAGAAAATTATGCAGGAGCACAAGAAAAAAAAAAAGAAGTAAGTTTTAAAAGGTTGTAAGGGAGTTATTCTCAGGCCGGGGTACAGTTCTCAGTCTCCCCAGGGCTTTTCCTACACAGAAAATTTATATAAAAATCCTGGTCTTGAAGACTGGAAATCAAGCAAGCATGGCCACCCTAGATGGGAGTTGGCTTGCTGTAGTTGGTCTTCGAGCTAAATATGCCAAAGGGATGAAGAAAAAGGGACGGGAGTAGGATGGTTAATATCTAACAAGGTATTCACATGCACACCAGGGAATTCAACTAGGTCAACTAGGGTGTCACCCGGACATTGACCTGTTTGAATTACCCAGTCGTGATACACTAGATACCTCCCACTATTTAAGTCAACTAAGGTGTCACCCGGACATTGGCTTAAATGAGTAGGACTTATCAGGAATCACCACATTTACAACAAATACTACTAGGGGACCAAGCATTTTCATTATCAACTAGGCTGTCACCCGGCCATTGGTCTGATGAAAGATGTTTTAGTCGGGCAGCACAAGAATAAGACAAAGAATAATATTCTAGTCAATTAGGGTGTCACCCGGGCATTGGAAAGAATGAATAATGTTAGCATGGCTCCCTACAAAGTGACACATACACTACATGGACAAAAGTAAGGGGGTGGTTTCTACGAATGAAATAATGGTGGCCATGTTTTATAGTTTGGGGTCAAACGTTATAAAATTTTATTAAAAACAATATGACCTTAACTATAAGCGCTAAATACTACCTAACTTGGTATCACCACACTACCTTGTCTGAAAGGCTGCTGCAGGGGGTAGCCCTGTTGGCCTTTGTATAGACTCACCCGCTGTTTCACACACATTCTTGTTTATTCTTAGGTCGCTAGCTTTGTAAAAGTTGCCAACTCTCCAAACAGTGTGCCTAAGTAGATTGCTGCTGACGAAGGTGAGATCCAGAATTAATGTATAACCAGCGATTGTCGTCTTTTCGCCTAAAGGCTTCGCTAATGATTGCCACGTCTGATCTTTGCTCTGCCACGGTTTGATAAAGCAGGTTTTGTGCTGCCTCGCAATGGTTTAGTTTAAGTTGGGTAAACCAAATCATTCCGCTTGTGTTGGGTTAGTCTTCCTGTCACGGTATCTGCGGACGATGGGCAGCTTTGCCCTCCGGCTCTATGTGCGCATTCTTACACGCCGCTGGGCTCTCAGAGGAAGTAGTATGGGGAGCTCCTAACCTCTCTGGCCTTGTGATCCTTGGCTCCGCATGTGATACACCAGTTACTGGTCAGTGCATTTATCTGCAATGTGGCCAGTTCTGAGGCACCTGTAGCATCTAGTAGGGGCGTCATTAATCCTGATCCTGCAAACGGTCCACACAATTTTAATTTTTCTCGCCTCCAGAATAGTGTTCGCCGTTGCTGCTGGAACGACAATAGTTGCTGTTTGTGTGCCAGAGTAAACCGGGCATAACCTTTTTATGGCGTCTGCCTCCACTGTCAATTTTATCTGTGAGGAAAGGGCCTGTAAGATATCTTCTTGAGTTGTCATCTCATCCAGGTTCCTAATTTCCAACCTCCTTAGGTTTGTGAGAGCTCTAATTTCGGCTTGGTTGCTGAGAACAGCTCCAATATCCTCTTGTAGTTTAAGGTTGTCTTTGGATCCTCCTATTTTTAGTTGTAGGAGCAAATCTCGCTTTGCGGTGCGGCGAACCAATTGTACGTTTTCGCCTAGTGCCCTTAGGTTTTCATCCATATTACGCGTCACCTTCCTAAGCATCTCCCTATAGGTTATGCTACCAATGCTGTGCACTAGTATAGCGTCTGGTCGCTGTCTTCTTTGAGGCGCCCCTGGTGCCGGTTGTTGTTGCCTCCCTTTTTTCTCAACTGTTTGACATGCAGGATTACTCACCAGGTTCATGTTGATTGGCAGCTCCCTCTGTGGTTTTTTGCTCTTATCATCCCTCGATGGTTGTATAGGTCTTGCCGTCTGTGTTGCGTGGTGGAAAGAAGTTCCGTTTGCTGGTACCGTGCTTTCAGTTTGCGGATCTGCCGCTAGTAATGTGTTGTCAAACTGCTGGTTTTCACAGTGGGCTGCAATAGTTTCGTACAGCTTCCTCAGTTGGATAAAGTGTCCCCCCATCGAATCGCCCTCTGGTGTAGTCGCCCGCCGATTATGGATTTGGCGGTTCTTCTCCGCCGAGGGGGCTCTGGTGTACCCCAATGTTGTTGTTGTGGCGGAGTTCGGGGAAGCGAGTTGCGCCGGCTGAAAACCGCCTGAAAATCGTCGCCCTCCAGCTGGCTTAGGATTGGGTTACGGCAAGACAAATGTAGGGGCTATTTTTGTGTTTGCTTTAATTTATATGTGAAGGTGAGAATTTTTGGTATGGTTGTTGCTATGTGTATGAGTTGGTATTGTAAATGTAATTTTAGTTAATTATTTAATTAGTTTTAATTAATTAGCTATTATTTAATTTCAAAAATAAATTTTTCCCGGAAGGCAAAAAATAGAGTGAGGCATTGACACACAACGGGATGGTAAAGTGCGGGACCCAATGATAGAGTCTCTCTCCCCTCTGCGATGACACCAAGCCGATGGGCCAACAGTGAAAAACGGATTGGGATTGACCACGCCGGGCCCACTGTGTAAGCCGTGAGCAGTGTTCTACCGTTGGGTTGACTATCTGACGAATGGCACTTCTTTTCCCACTTAGGAAGCAGGTTAAATTACAAAAAACTCCAGTTTTAGAGAACCACTTAAGTTAATATAACCGACAATATCAACGTCTGTGTCCATGTGGTGTGTATGTGCGTGTGTGCATTGGCGGTGGTCTGTTTTAGAGATGTTCTAAGGGAACTAGTTCATACTAAAATACTAACAAGTATGCTTGTAGTTAATTCATCGAACTTATTTATATATGTTTATTGTTGCGAAGTACCAAAATTGTACTTCGTCACAAGGTTAGTGGTAAAACATCTACATTTTACAAACCCATGCTTAGATGGTAAAATTATAGATCTACCAAAATGTTGCAATTGAGAAGTGATTAATTTTTGAAAAGCTTTGGGAATAGCGAACAATTTACAAATACCCCTATAGTTTGATGCTTCCGATTTTCTACCGCTTTAATGGAGAGGAACCATATAGGATTCCATCCAGATAGCTGGGAAAGTAAAAAATTTGACAGAAAAAAAAAAATTTTAGGAATTGGCCTCGGCGCGAAATCTGAATACACAACCTGGTATTCTATCAGGACCATGATTAATCACGCTTAGGAACAAACTTTCATTGAACGAAGGACTGTAAATGCAGTTAGAACAGGTTGTTGTAAAAAAGTTTGCAACCAAATCAGCGATGACTTGATCAAAACTCGCTTTATTGTTTTTAAGACATAAGTAGGATGGATAGACAGACATTTAGCGTTTGCAAATCACAAAACTATAAAATTGTTAAAAATTAGGGATACTGGAAAATTCTAATTTACAACGCTGAAGGTAATCCTTATAGCATTGCGTATTACATGTCAAAAACTTTGATCGAGCGAATGCATAACGGGCTTAGTCTGAAGACAAATTCTTGTATATTTTATAACATCTCTTCCGATAATGTTCAGCGATACACAAACCTTTAATAGCGAACCAACAGTATTATAAAACAGCGAAATAGCTTGGTTCATGTTTGAACACCTATACAGGGAAGACAAATCAGTTGTACGAATTAGGTTTTAACCATGTCTCTGAAAACACTAAAATTTTATAATTAAATACTAGACTATTTTTTTTCTTCTGGACGTTGACGCGTACAATGCGAAGTACGTTCAAGTGGTCCAAGCGACACCAGGGCAATGTCTGTTACGCGCGAACCCTATCAGACAGCATGCAAAAGACGAAATCGCGAGGACAACGGACGACAATTACAGTAATAATAAGAACTAACTACGAGCTAGATAGTTAAGAATAAAAGTTTTTAGTTGAGAAATAGAAAGTTCTGAACCGATTACAGGATAAAGGCGATTGTAATCGGAACAAAGAACTCGAAAGGGTTCATGTAAAGTATAGTTAGAAGTACAGCGAGTTAAAGTTAGAGGGATATAATTTCTAGTTAGTCTACAAGGTACAGATAGATTAACCAGATTAAGTAAATTAGAGGAATCAATTTGTCCATTCACAAGCTTGTGTATAAACAAAGTACCCAGCATTACTCTACGGTGAAGTAACGACGAAAGATTAATAAGAAGAAGTCTATCAGAATACGAGGGTAGGTTAACATTTCTGTCCCAGTTTAAGCCACGAAGCGCAAAAATCAGAAATTGCTTCTGGACAGATTCGATTTTTATTTGGTGTGATTCATATTGAGGAGACCAAACTCATGATCCATACTCCAGAATAGGACGGACCAGTGAAATAAAAAGGGTTTTAGTTGTGTAAGGATCATCGAATTCTTTCGACCATCGTTTGACAAAACCAAGAACACTCATGGCTTTACTGACTGTGATGGAAATGTGACGAGTGAAACTTAATTTGTGGTCCATGAGTACACCCAAATCATTCATCTCCTTGAGATGTTTTAAATGAGTATTATTAAGATAATACGTAACTGATTGAAAGTTAGTTCTATGAAATTACATGACATTGCATTTCGAAACGTTTAGATTTAATATGTTAATTTCACACCAGGTCTGCAAGTTATTCAGATCTGCCTGGAGCAAAAGGGGAGACTCTGAGTCTTTAAAACTAAGACAAAGTTTAACATCGTCAGCGTAAATAAGGACACGAGAATGAGTTACTACTGAAGGTAGGTCATTTATAAATAGGGTAAAAAGTAACGGTCCTAGATGGCTACCTTGTGGCACCCCCGAGGTTACTTTGATGGTTTTCGAAAGAGAGGTTTTAAATAGAACTTTTTGAGTACGGTCAGTCAGATATTGGGAAATCTAACACAGCAAAAGGCTTGTAAGCCCAAGTTTGTTTAGTTTGTACAGAAGCAGTGAATGGTTTATAGAATCAAAGGCCTTACTGAAGTCGGTATAAACGACATCAGTTTGTAGTGCATTCCTGAATCCATCGATCGCTAAAGAAGTAAACTCTAATAGGTTAGTGGTAGTAGATCTACGTTTCATGAACCCATGTGGGGTAGAAGAAAGAATAGAACTACAGAAATGATGCAATTGGGAAGTTATAATTTTCTCAAAAGCCTTCGGAATAGCGGACAATTTGGAAATACCTCTATAGTTAGAGGCTTCTGATTTGTTACCTTTTATATGTAAAGGAATAATAAAAGTTTCCTTCCAAATAGTTGGGAAAGAGGAAGTTCTAACGGACAATTCAAATAACTTATGAATTTGAGTAATTAGATTCTCAGCACAAAACCTGAGTACGCAACCAGGTATCCCATCAGGTCCTGGTGAGTACACGGGCTTAACTGTAGTGAACGTACTGAGAAGTGAGCTTTCATCGATCACAGGATTAAAGATGCAATTAGACCTATTCAACTGATAGGGATATGAAGAGTTGGCTCGATGCTCCATAGGGGAATAGGTTGTATTGAAAAAATCGGCAAACATATCGGCAATGGCCTGATCATCGGTTGCTTTATTGTCTTCAAAACGTAAAAAAGACGGGTGCACTGCTACCTTGCGTTTGGTATTAACAAAGTTATAAAATCGCTTAGGATCACGGGAAAACTGTAGTTTACAGCGCAAAATGTAATCTTTATAACATTGTGCATTAAGCACAGAGAAATTTGATCGAGCAACTAAGTAATGAGAAAAATCTGATGGCTGACCCGATTTTTTGTACTTCTTATAATATCTAGATTTTACATTTTTCAAATTAGATAATTCCCGTGTAAACCATGGTGGCTTGTCAGACACTACATGGGCCACACATGGAACGCAGGCATCGAAAAGTGAAAACATAGTATTATAGAAGAAACGAATGGCAGTATCCATATCTACACAGGAATACAGATAAGACCAGTCAGTAGCAAGAATTAGCTGATTGAGCTTGAAAAAATTAGCTTTACAAAAACAACGGATACGAGGCACCGACGTGGTACCTGCAATTAGTGACCGAACAGGAAGGTCAATAGTTAAGTCCAAAGTCGGATGAAAATTATCTTCGGGAATGACTAGGGGGTTAATCCTTGAAACAACGCATTCGGAAGCCTGTAAAACAAATATAAGATCTAACGACCTACCGTATAAGTTACGGACTGGATTTACTTGGGTTAAAGATAACTCAAGAAGACCATCAACAAAGCAATGTGACGGGGAGGGCAACAACAAGGAAGACTCATCTGATGGAAACCATGAGATGTCGGGAAGATTAAAATCACCAAGAACAATTATTAAGTCTACATCGGAAAGTAGCGAGGAGACAAAACGAATAGCTTCTAGGTGGGTTGCGTAAACCAGCGAGTCAGATTTCGGTGGAATATATGAACAAGTTATGAAGACGGAATGCGTCTTTAAAGTAATTTTGACACTGACAAATTCGATGTCAAGAGTTGCAGACGGCTGAACTAATTCAGAGGAGAGCGCAGAGTTGACAGCAATTAAAAATCCGCCACCATTTTTGGATGTTCTATCGCATCTATAAGTTGAAAAAATTGTGGGAAAAACAGAAGCATCAGATATGTCAGGCCTTAACCACGTTTCTGTAAATACCAGAATATGAAAGTCGAATGATAGACTGTCTACGTAAAGTTGTGAAAGTTTAGATCTTAGTCCTCTAACATTCTGGTACGCCAGAATAAGGGACGAAATTAGTTTTTTGACCCGCCTGGTACTGACGAGCCATAAGATAGTAGAAGATTGTTTGGTGCTATAGGAAGACAAATCGGAGGCCGGTTTTTCTTCTTCGTTGTATACTTCTTTATAATTAAATGTGCAGGCCAAAAATCTTTACGACAAATTTGGTCAAAAAGATTAGGCGGAACACTGATTTTAAATGACGAAATGTCACGAGAATAAGAAAATTTGAATTTTTCCAACGCAATGTTTGGCACTAAAATTTTTGCCCGGATATGGGCTAAGACATCATCTGATGTCGTATTGGGAGCTAATCTAGAAACAAATATTTGCCTTTTAGGTGGAATTGCAACTAGCGAACTCGCTGAGCCACTCGCACGCACGGCCGCAGGTTTTTGCACTGGGGCCGCGGAGACGGATGCCGCTTTACGTGCTCCTCTAGTTACAACTTTATTCGGAATATCCCTTGAAGAGGGTATTCGTTCGGACACATCGGAGACTACACTTGATATCGCATCAGTATGCGAGACACTATTAACAGGGGATATATCAATAGTTCCCGTAACTGGGGCCATCACTGGGCTCCTAAACGAAATCAGGCGCTGAGAGTTTGGTGTTGTAGAGTCGTTACTAATTGTCGGAACAGGTAGAAGTAGAGATGCCGGCGGATCAGGGGAGAAATCCCGAGGGATAGTCTTCTTCCGCTTTGTTCATTCATTTAATAGTTTATAACTATTAAACTGAGTTTCTAATGATAAAAACTCATCCCGAAGCTTCAGAAAACTAGCCGCCAGAGTTTTGACTCCTTCCCTAGTCCGCCTCATAAATACACGCATATCCATTTCCACGTCCCGGCATGCTTCACAACTCCATTTTAGGCCCCCACCGTTGCCAATGCTACCTTTTACCCTGGCCGTGTAACCAGCACACTTAACGTGCATAATATTGTCACACAGCCAGCATAAAAGATAGTCATCTTGGAGCTTTTGAGGGTGGAAACATTTTTTGGAAGAGCAGACAACCATTATTAAAAAATAAAAATTTATTTAATAGCAAAAAAATAAAAATTTAAAAGAGTATTTTAAATTCTACAAACAAAGGTGTATACTAACCCAATTCTTACACAAGGGTTAATGTCTAACTAAGCACCACAAAAGAAGAGACAGAAACACAACAACAAAGACGGTATACAAGCGCGAGAGTAAACGGTCACGATCGCGAGTAATAAAAACACAAGACAACAAGCACAAAACGAAACAACAACACAATTGTGTACGAAGAGCGCGAGTACAAGCGAGAGAATTACCGCAAAACAAAAAATCAATGTATGTATATGCAGAACACAAACAACAAAACTGTAAGTTTTGTTATTAGGTAATGCACAAATTGAAATATAACTTTGATTAAGTGTTTTAGAACAAATTTAAAACGATCGCGAGAGAGTTTGAATTTAAGCAAAAAATTTATTATAATCTTTAAACGGAACTAACAGCCGGGGATACAGAAAATCAAATTAAAAACGAGAGCGCAAAAAAAATACGTCCGACTTCGTTGAAGTGAAGAAATTCTATCTACATAAAGTCTAGGAAGCTTCGATTTAAGTCCTCTTAAATTTCTCGAAATTTGTTTTTTTGGAACACTAGCAGATGCTGATGTTCCGGAAGCAATAGAAATGGAAGTAGAAAGAAGCTGAACTGAGCCGCAAGCCGTATATTCTTTTACTAGAATGTGATCCGGCCAAAAGTTGTTACTACAAATTCAGTCAAACAGTTCAACCGGGACACTAATTTTAAAGGAAGAGATCTCCATAGAATAATTAAATTTAAATTAACAAATATGTGTTTCTTCGGTGGTACTCCAGTCAGAGGCCTAATTAATTGTGTTCTTTCAACTGGACAACTGTTGTCAACAACCATAGAATTAGGTAGTTCCCCGGACTGTTCGGAAACTACAGTCTCATTTGTCTGTATAGAGAGACCATTTCCAGGAGTAACGGAAATGGCCTTAACTTAACGCCCACATGTGACGGGTGTGGTTAATGATAAAAGCTGCAGAGGATTGGTCGTTAGCAGTGAAGGGGATTGCGGAACCGCGGCCGAGACAGGGATAGGCACCGGCAGTTGCAGGGATAGATGTCCCTGGTCTGCCTCATTAATACCCTCATAACTATTTCTAATTCTCCGCATGAGTGGTATCCCCATTTAAAACCACCTCTTTCCTTCAAACTGTCCCTCACTTTGCCCGTGTAACCGGCACATTTGACGTGCATGACATTATCACACAGCCAGCAAGCGAGAAAGACATATAATTGTTTTTTTTTTTAAATATTGTTTTAAAGTAAAAGAAAAAAAAAAAAAACAAAATTCAAGGAAAAAAGACAAAAAAAAAAGTCATTCAGTATTTTATAGCAAATTCGACACTGGGGTCAAAGTTGCAGAGAAGATTAATGTAAAATCAAGAGAGACAAAGATAGAAGCGAGCGCAAACAATATAAATTAGAAAGAGAGCGGGAGAGCCAAAAGCACTGCACACGCATCAAGTGCGTAGATGATAGCGCGAAAGTGATTTTAAAGCGGAAAGAAGTACAAAGGTAAAATCAAAGATTATTAATAACAACAACACGGCTGTAAAAGTATTGTTGTTATTTAGGAGAATAAATTGAATGCTTTGATTATGCGTTTGTATGTCCAAAAAAATCAAAAGGCACTATGTTAGTTGTTAAACAGACCAGCACCAAACTATTGTTCAATTTTTTTAGGCATGACGCGATGACTTCAAAATCGAACAAATTAAATTATGCAAGAGCACACAAGGGCCAGAAGGTTATTCGTAATTAATTAAAGAGATTAGCATTTTGGTACGAGGAAATCTGCATAGGATCAATCTAGACATCATAATTTGCGAACAGAGCAAACAGAGGAAGACTCAACAGTAGATAATAACGAACAGCAAAAATGCGAAGAGATTCTTGATAGCGGAAACCGGCCAAATGATGATTTAACAGTTGGACTGGTCGGACAACTGGGTGACCTTCAGATGGATAGGAACAATAAAAAAGACGGACCAGTAACATGCAGGAGGCAAAATCTGAGAGAAATGTAGATTCATATATCATATAGCTCCCATAGGAATGATAGGTTGTGAATAAGCTTTCACCTCAATAACTTTGTTGTTTTCCAATGAAATATCACAAAAGCCGATATTTGAGAGTTTTATATGCTTTGTAAAATAAAAATCGGTTGACTATATCATATAGCTCCCTTAGGAACGATGGGTCATAAATATGGATTCCAAGCAATATCTTGATTGTTTTAAAAGCGATTATCATTAAATTTGATATTTATAAGTTTTATATACTTTCTAACATATATAGCAAATTTTATTAGAATCGGTGCATTTTAGATGAAAATCTTGGTTATTTTAACTGCGATTCTCTGGGTATTGGTACATAAAATTGTGTCTGTTGAGTGTCAACAGAATCGACCGACTATATGATATAGCTCCTATAAGAACAATCAAACCAAAAAAATTTTTTTATTCAAAAGTTTTTTTTTTGGAACCACCGGCATGATTAGTTTTATATACTTTCTTATGATGGTAATTTATATGTTATTAAAAAAGACAGTTTAGAAAGGTATCCGAGCTTCGGCGTGGCCGAAGTTAGCCCATCCTTCTAAATGGAATGGAATGGAATAGAATGGAGCAACAAAGCAGATTCGTTAGTAGGGGACCATCCTATTTCCGGTAAATTAAAGTCACCTAAAACAATTAATAATTAAAAACTAACGATCAGACAGTAAAGATGAGATGTGTTGGATAGAATCCAAGTGTTTAATTTACACCGCCATGTCGGATTGTGGCGAAATGTACAAACTCAATCTCCTGATTATCAGGAGATTGAATCCGGTCAGAAGAAATATCCGAGTCAATCGCAATCAAGACTCCACTGCGTACACGCGAAATGCGATCACACCTGAAAATTGAAAATTCAGGAGACAGAACAGATGCATCGTTAATGTCAGGTTTTAACCAAGTCTCTGAAAATACTAAAATTTTGGTATTATGTTTATTTCTGCGAAAATTAAGCTTTCTGCAATATTTTTTATATGTTCTGATAACACATCTATGTTATAGTTTAATTTATTAATATATTGTAAAGTATAAAATTTTTGATCTTCTTCTTCAAAGTTTTTCAAAATGCCGTTTTGTGACATACTTAAGAAATTGTTGATCAAGGTTTGTTTTTTATTGATGTGATTTGTTATGTTCTTAAAACAGATCAGCACTTCGTTGTTAAAATTTATTTGATTATTTACTGCGCTTGAAAAGGACTCAGTTTTTTTTTTTGCCTGTCTGATTTGTTCATTAATCTGTTTAGAATCTTCATCATCCATGTTTCCTGTAATAGCTTTTACTACGCTACCTTATCCATTTATTAGTCCCCGTTTTCTCCGACTGTGGGGTAAAAGAGTTGTTATTTTTCCCTGGAGTTCTTTTAGCTTCTCATATAGTACTCCTAGTGATATTTTAAACATTTCGTTTGATTTTAAGTTTTTGATTGTTTGCTCTATTTTGTTTGCACAATTCCTGCAATCGTCCATATCTATAATATGGTTCATTGTCTTAAAGGCTTTTATAATCCTTACATTGCCCAGACTAATTCTGGCAATGCACGACGTTCCGTCCAGGGGGCTGATTGAGATGAATTGCGCATTTGCCTGTAGGCTTCTGTAAGGTAGGTCGAGAAATGGGAGTTATGAAAATTATTGAACAAGGTTCATAAGTGTAAGTTGTTTTGGATTTTACCCTAAGTTTGGCTTTGTGTAATTTTTGATTTTTCCTGGTTATTAACGTTGTTCCCTTGTTCCTAAGTACCACTTGATTTGAAAATCGAGGGGTCGATTTGTTTCTTCTGTTTTCCTTCCTAAAGATTACTTCGTCGGAGGATAATTGTTGTATTGCCGTTCATCCTTTATTTAATTTTACTATTTTGTCTGTTTTTTCTTTTCAAGTTGTTCCTTAACTTCTGTATACAGATTTGTGCGTAATAAGTTTAATTCATTTAGGAAATCGTGTCTTTTTTTGGGGGTCATTGTTTTATTAAATATATGTGTTCTACCACTGAAAAGTTCGAACGGAGTATGATTCGTGCTTGAGTGAATAGCATTGTAGTAAGTGATTAATGTTTCTGAGAGGATTTCGTCGTGGTCAAGGGGTCATCCTTTTTCTTTTCTTTCATGAAGTATAATTCTAAATGCTTCTGTTAGAGTTGAATGGACTCTTTCTATAGGGGAGTTACTAGTGCACTGTTGGAATGACGTACAATGTGTGTCAATGTTGAATTGTTTGCAGTATTCCTTGAACATAGGGCTGGAAAATTCTGCGCCTTGATCGTATACGATTATTTTGTGTAATGCCTTAAAGACTCATAAAATTTTTTTTTAAAGGATTTTAAAATGTTAATGCAGTTTCTGTTTGATAAGATATATGCGCGAGTTAACTTTGAAAATTTGTCTATTATTGTCAGATGGACATTGCCATTAATTAATATAGACATCTATGTGGATTATGTCCATGGGCTTTTGCGGTGTTTCCGATATTTCGAAAACGATTCTTGGAGGTTGCCTATCGTATTTAAGTGTTTTGCAAGTGTCGCAGTTCCGAATTATTTGAGTTATCTTACTTTTCATTTGTGGGAAATAAACCTCTCTTTTTAGGCGCAAGAGTGTCTCATCGATGCCTCCTCTATGGTTATTATTTATGTGGTACTTTGTTGAAAATTTTGGGCATCATCGATGTCCAATCATCGCTTGGACTATTATTTTTATGGTTATTAGATTTGAAAGGGTTTTGGTTGTTTGAGTACTTGTGATGATTTTGGTGATTATTATTCTTTGATTGAGTATACTGATTTGTATAGGGGCGTTACGATTATTTGATCGAGACTGATCTATTTGTGATTGTGGATTGCTTGGATTCTGGTAATAGAATGACTGTTCTTTGCGACAGCGTTGATAGGCGTCCTCTACTGGGAATGGGTCTCTTGATCTGATCAATGTTCTAAGGGGTTCCTTAAGGTTGATTAAGAACGTGTGTAAGCAAACATCATTATATAGGTGGTTTTTTTGATTCGATTGCAATGGGTGTTTGACCGCTGTTGGCTAGGAGGGAAAATAATTCTCCACGGAGTTATATTACTCCGAAGTACAATTTGCCAAGGGTTAGATTTTTTGTGGAGATTGGATTTCATTAAGCAAAATTACCTCGCGCTTCTTGCTAGCGTAAATTCGATTTAAGTTACGTTTTATGTCATCCCAATTTAATTTTGTTCCTGCGAGGTTAAGGGCTTCATTTGCCCTTCCTATAATTTTGTTTCTTATCACCCTAAGCAGCAATAGCCCATTGGAAGTTTGATCTGCCCCTCTAATTAGCATGATAATTTCCTCCACATTAGTGACAAAGTTATTCAAAGTTCCTTATGTTCCGTCAAATGTCGGAAGCTCCTTCACGAAGGCTAGCATATCGGTTGTACTAAAACCTGCACCAATTCTCAAGCTGCTATTTAATGGGGTAGGGGGCGGTCCACTAATTGTCGGGGTAATAGAGATAAAAGCATTGGCTGAGTCCATTGTAAGATTTTGTTGTGGTGGGGAAGTTTCCTCGTTTATGTCTGTAAGGCTAGAACTCCTGAGTCCTAATCGCGATCTTGTCTTAGCAACTAGTTTCTTTGACATTAGGGTGCGATGTGAATGCTTGATCAATTATTCTTCTTTTTATTTTTGTAATGGGTTTTGTTCTCGATATGTGTGTAAATTGTGTATAAATTTTTGTAGTGTAATAGATATTATAGTACAGAGATATATTGTTTGTGTAACTATATGTTATGAATTTGTATTCTTTTTTGGATTTCCTTTACAATGTTTTCTGGTCTTCTTTTTTTCGAAATTCTGTAATGTATTTCGGTTAACATTTGTTGTGTGTGTGTTTTTTTTTTTTTTTTTTTTATTTATGTTTATGTAGCAGTTTGAGAAAAGGAATGGGTTTTGTGTAAGAGTTTGCTTTTAGATAATGGTAAAAAATTTTTTATTATATTTTTTTTTTTTTGTATTTACATACGTATATGTATGTATAAAAATATATATTTTGTGCTGCAGTGATGAGCGATTGATTCTACGTACAAACATATATGTGTAAATGATATGCTGATCAGCGATTGATTCCACACATTTCACTATATATATATATATTTTTTTTTGTTGCATATATATATTTTTTTTTTGTGTATGTATGTATAAAAATATATATTTTATGACGCGGTGATCAGCGATTGATTCTACGTACAAACATATATGTGTATATTATGTGATGATCATCGATTGATTCCACACATTTCACTATAGATATATATATATTTTTTTTGTTGCATATATATATATATATATATTTTTTTTTTTTTGTTTTATTTTTTTTATTTTTTTTTTAATTGTTGGTGACGTGGTGCTTTTTTTATTTTATTTTGCACACACTGTTTTTTAACCATCCTACTTACAATACAGTTAATAATATTAGTTAAAGATTTATGTCGTCTTCCGAATACCAGCTGCGCCAGTTACCTCCCGGTAGCTAAAGGGGGAATACAGTTGTGTTTTTTTTCTTGGGTTGGACTGGTCTTTTAATTAAATATGTCTTTATTCTTTGGTTGTTTAAAATCAAGTGAAGTGAGTTTCTTTATTCTTCGCAAGTCGAAGCTTAGGTTTTTCGGTAATAATATATATGTGGGTATGTATGTATGGTATACAAATATGCTTAGAATTATGGTTTGTATGTATGTCTATTAATTTATACAATTATGCTTAGACTATGGTTTGTCGCCCACGCAAAAGCCTTTTATATGTTAAAAAGTGTTTAGGTTGCAGTCGGCCGGATGTTGACATTGTAGACTGGTCGAATGCAATCTCTTGGAATCGGTTGCTCAACAGTGAAATACTTTGTTGACCAGTGGTGTTGCCCGAGGGGGTTTTGGTGGGTGTGTGGTGTCTGCTGTGGTAACTCGCGAATAGAAAATTTTTTTTAAAAGCAAACAGTACATGTCAAACTGTTGTGGCAGTTAAAAAAGGAAATAAAGTAATTTTGACCTTTGGCGGGCTTGCAGAGGAGGAGCAGGTGCCAGTATGACAAAATGAGCCTGTGGCGTACATCAACCTGGAGGACTCGGAGGAGGAGGGTGAGTGGCTGGGAAAGCCAATGAGGCCCCCAACCGCAATGCGTAGGGCAAGCAGTCCAATAAATGTCGAATTTTTGGAAGTGTTTTACCGGCCCAGGGCGGAGACGCTGGAGTCGGATGAGCCGGGGAACGACCAATGGTAGAGTGGCAGCAAGAGTAGTGGCACCAGCCTGAGTAGCAACAACTACGACAACCGCATCAACACCAGCCACTGCAGCAACAACAACAACATCAGTGGCACCAGCCACAGCAGCAACAACCGCCACAACCGCAGCAACAAGAGCTACAACTGCAGCAAAAACCGCTCCAACTACAGCCGCGACAAGCACGAATAATGTGGGTGGGTCAGATCCGATATCGGATCCGGGGTAATAGAAATAAGTTTAGAGTATTTAGGTTAAGAGTTATTTTTGAAGTTTATGTTAAGTAGAATGGTTAAAATTATATTTTTGAAGTTTAGGTTAAGTAGAATAGTTAGGCTAGGAGACAAATTTGAAGTCGTAGAATAGGAGAAAAAAAAATTGAAGTTTAGGATAAGAAAAATGCATAGTTAGATTAAGCGAAATTATATGAATATGTAAGAAGGTATTGTAAAAAGTAGTATAAACAAAAAAATACAGACGGACAATATGGAGCATGGGAGCAATAGCAAATATGCTACCATTTGACGGAAAGTTTGAAAAGATGCCTGATGGCCAATAAAGAAAAAATGCCATTAATGGGCATTACACAGAAAAGATGCAAGCGAGGACAAAATTATATAAAAAAAAATTATAAAATTAAAAAAAAAAAAAAAATTATAAAATTAAAAAAAAAAGATAAATTTTATGGTAAAAACAAAATAAAAAAATTTGAAAAAAGGTCACAACAAAAAAATGGAATATAAGAGTTTTCTTTTCTTGGCGCCCAAAAATGAGAAAAACAAATCAAAGAAGGGAAGGATAAGGCTCCCGGAGAAAGGAGGAAATTTGAGGGATACATAATTTAAATATATATATATATATATATACCTCACAATGACGCCATACAGTTATGCCAGAAATGATAAATAATATATAAGACCAACGAGGCAAACATATAAACGAACGTGCAAACGAACATCTAGGTTCAATCGAACATTTACACAAAAGAAACGTGCGGTAGAACCAACAGCCAACATCTTAACAAACATAGGCGCGTGGCAAAATACTTATTTTTGGAGAGGAAAGTTAACAGCAAAGTTCGAACACATGCAAATTGGGTAAATCGAAAACAGATGAAAAGTAAATGTTAGCCTGCGTGACATAATCCTCCTAGGGCCAAGATGCCTATAAATACGTACGGCTGAGACCAGAGGAATTAAAGTAGTAGTGAAGTAGCCAAGCGATGCGTCACTTAAAAAGCGAAGGAATCAAGCGATGTAATCAGAGTAAAGTAAACAAGCGAAGTAATCAAAGTGAAGCAAACCGTAAAACAGTGAAGTGAGGGTGTGCTACAGCAAATCAGGAAAAGGATACTCATACGTATCCTGATAACAAATTGAGGGTTTAGAGATGGATTTGTTTGATGGCTGGTAGAAAGTCTAGGAGCTATTCCTAGCAGATTATTAAAGACTAGGAGGTACTCCTAGCAGTCTATTGAAGACTAGGACTTATTTCTAACAGAGTGTTAATGACTAGGAGTTATTTCTAGTAATTTGGCAAAGACTAGGAGTATTCCTAGCGCAGATAAGGAAGATCAGCAGTATTCCTGTCACAGGCAGGGACGACTAGGAGTATTCCTAGCACAGATGTGGAAGACCCGGAGTATTATTGGCACAGTGGGGAAAGACTAGGGGTATTTCTTAGCAGAATATAAAGAGCATAGCAGGCGATAGAGGTCGAAAGTCAAGACCAGGAGTCATGCTGGGGGTAGGAATACTAGGTACAGCCAAAGAAAAGTTCGTTTATAAGCCTTATGAGTACCAGCGGCACAATCTGGGATTAACAGGAGTCACACCATTAAGGTAGATAATCCATACAGAAACTCTCTGGGAATTTCATCATCCGCCAAACAAGTGGCCAATAAATAATAACGTTTAAAAGAAAGAAAATAGTATGTTGTCATTTCTCCAGCGCACAATATAAATTCGTTGTGCCGTATCCCATCATCTGAAATCCGGCTCTGCAAGTACGAACCAAAAGGGTTGTTACAAACATGTGCTTCGGCTTGCGTTGCTTAATCGCAAATTGGTGCCTTCAGATTTAACTTCTTAATTTTGTGTCATATTGATTCGTGCGTCTTTTTCAATTGATACTCCTTCCCACACTTATTGGGTATCAGACAGCCTAACTAGCTCAGCTCTGGAATACCAATATAACACATTATTGACTTACCAGTCATGACCAAAAGACTTGAGTTTACACTGCTTTTGTAGATATAGAATGTCCTTGTTAGCATTTTGTTTTTATTCGTTAATTCAATATTAGCTATATGAATAATAAAAGAAATAAGGGAGATTCAAATAGGTCGACAGAGATAAAGGTCAAGAAATGGAGTCGGCCATATTTATCCAGCGAAACTGCCATGTATTATTGCGTCGCAGGGCAATAATAGGTCGTTTATGGTCCCCCAGTTCATGATATCTGACAGGAATGTGGAGACTGCTGATTATTTCTCCTACCTTTCGGACATCAGGGTAAACAGATTGATATGAATAACTTTGTCTCCAAGTGCTTCTGTATAATTTCTGTATCATTATCACATCATTGAGCTTTGGTAATGTTGTAGGAGCAGCCATGCCCGCTTAGTATTTCTGTCAGCTCAAAAGTGACGTCGCTATGACGCCTTCTGAGCCACACATTTAGATTGGTTGAATTTGTGAGTGTCCACCTGCCTTTGGTTTAAGCTGTCCTTCGGTCCCGTCCGTCTATGCTAGCTTTCTTGAATTAAATATAATTTCGGGTTCTTCGACCAGCAAATCTACTGTCGCCATTCCATGAATGGATTGTTTGGTTTGATAACGTTTATTTCTTGAGTTCAGCATAATCCTACTTAACAATCTTTCCAGATTTCCTGCTTTGATACTGGTATGTGCCAAATACTCTTTGAATCAAAGTCGCGAATCCAGCTGAACATTCCTGAATTATTTAAACAAGTATGGATCAGTTTTTGACATTTCCACTCTTTTACGACTCAATTATCATCAATTATGTAGATGAGGAGACTAAAATGGTACTCTAAAAAATTGTAGTGCTACATTGATTTGCAGTTATAACTGCTTCCAGTGTCTTTACCCGACAATAATTTATTCTCATTTCCCGCTAAAAAATATAATTTTTTCCAGATAAGCTCGGCTGTAATGCAAAATAAATTATGTTTTCAGGGAACAGACTATTACAGGCTTTACTACTTTTAATTTTTTCGCTGCAATTTTATATGCCGTAAACATCATTTGCCGCCTCATCATCTAGGTCAAAATGTGTATTTTTTTTACTTTCTCTAATTAATCGTTTGAAGTCGTCGTAGCCCCATTGAATGAGCATGCTGCTGTCGCAAGATGCCGCCACGACCTTTATTAGCGTCTGAGTGTGATTATTTGCATCACGAGACAAGTCGGGAATTTGTAGTCCCTCGATAAAAACTGTTATAGTCAGAGTGCCCACAATGTACATTTTCTGCTTTTTTTTTCGTGCAAACCCCAACGGAAGCACTTAATGCCACAGCTACTTCTGATGGTTTTATGGTGCTGTGCTATATAAGTGCAGAGTTCCTTTTAACCATAGTTGAACATATGCCTGCTCCTAAAAGTGATGTCGATGACTGACACAGTTAGTTCTGCTGAAAGTACAATGAAATCTAAATTCAATGTGCCCAAGTCAAGTGTGGCAAAACTTGCGTCTCTTTGGTTTGATGTGCTTCTTCCTGACCATTTAAGTGACCTGCAATGAAGATTTTAGTTTTTGCTCTATCGTCTGTAGCAAGGTTATATAGCGTCGAACGCATATATTTGTAGACTAGGTTGTAAAACCAAGTATCGTCCAAATCGCTGCTGGTAGAGTAGGTTGCACAAAAAGCCCGTTTTGAGTCTTGTAGGATTGTAGCTTCCTTATTATTTGTAGATCTTCTAACCAGTGCATTGCTTTCCGGCCATACAGTTAAGGCTCATTGGCTCTGGGATTCGAAAGCTAAAGAGTGCTGCAGAATATAAATCCTTGGCAACAGAATCGACAACTGTGGATTTAAATTTCCTGCTCCCAATTGCGATGATAGCCACCTCGATATATCTCTTCCAGTACTTTCGGAACGGGGTCGAACAAGCAGATTGCTTCTGGGCTAATAATTTTGGTTATTCGCCATGTTTGCTTATTATTGCTATTGCGGAAGCTGGAAATTAGGCCTGCCTTTGTTACTTTATTAGTGATAGCATCACCTGGCAGTTAAACACTTCATCCTGACATCGGCGCTGCTTTTGTTTCATCAGTTTACTAATATTTGCCCTATGGATGAAGGCTGTTTGCACTAACCTTGGATGCTGCCTTGCCTGTGAACTCTGGAATTATCAAACTTAAGGCAGAGATGTTTTTTAGAACAAATGGAGCGATCATTAGACCTTTCAGTAAGTTGCACTTTGACCAAAATTGACACAAGTGAGCTTGAGAAGTGTAATTGTGTCCACGTCCACAGTCACCGTTTAAGTTTCCCTATAAGAGGTACCTGCCAATTTATCAAAAAAAAAAGCAGCAACGACCTCCTCTGTAGTTTCCATGCATTTCAGGTCACTGAGCTCAATGAAGCCCAGAACACTGACCATGCGTACCGACACAAATGAGTCCTGTACTTATCTTAGCTATTCTTTCAGCAGCATTTAGTTCTAATAGGAACTCCCCAAAGAGAAAAAAACATTCTCGTTTAAAGTAATCCTTGACTCCGTTATCTGTCGATCATAGTGAGCAGTCTTAGCAGGGGTCATATAAGTTACCTTGATCGGGTTTGTTGACGATTACGTCCGGCCTCCCATGGTACTCCTTCTTTTGATTCTATTTTATCATGACCGAGCCATTTGCCGTTTTCGTCTAAGTCATCTTAGTGGAGTAATTGACTTGTATTTTTCCTGGTTGTTGCCGATAAAAGGAGTGAAGATATCTGCCGTTTCAGCGCTCAACGAGTCCACTGCTGAGATGTTAAACTTGATGTGTCCACCGTCTTTTAGTTTGGGATTTAATTCGATTCGGGTGCTCACAATTTTCTTAAATCTGACCCAGTTTGTTTTATAATTTTTTGGGCTGACTGTGCACTATGGAACTTTTGGACGTATTTATACAGTAAAAATAATTGGTCAGATGACAATTCTGTTATTGAATCTGCCCTTGGTCATTGCAAAATCGATGAGATCTGGCAGCTTGGGTGAAGCAAACCCCAATTTATTTAGCTGCTTGATAATTGCTTTGTACAGCTGTTGCCTTTGTCATTTGGTAGCTGAAATCTGCCGTGAGGATGTTTGGTGTTATAGTCCCCTGCAGCAACAAATTGCATTCGAAGTTTGTTAAAGATGTCAGTGATCACCTTTTCAGTGATCTAAAAGAGTGGAAGGCAGTAGAATGTGATGACGTTATTTATTGTTGTCTATGTACTTTTGTTTGAGTAAATTTTGGTTTCGCGGAAGTTCCTGCACACAGTTTTGTATGAATGTCACAAAATTAGTAATTTTTTGATTCAGCGAGATCAACTGCGTTTCTATCCCGTTGGGTGTTTGATGCCGCAGTAAGGTTGGATTAGCAACCGTCTTAGATGGAACAGTAACGAGGTTTTTGACTGATGATCCCACTGCTATACTTGGTGTGATTTGCGGACCCTGCTTGCGAACCATCGATTGTTTAGCATTGAGTCTAGCCATCAACTACTTATAAACATAAGTCGTCCTCTGCATACAATTTGTTTTATTTTCGTTCTAATGCAGTCGTTTTAAACGCACAGTGATCAACCAGAATGACTTTAGGTGCACTTAAGGCTTCACAACAATGATTTTAAGGTGTTGCAAAAGCTGTGTGGATGTACTGTATACGTTTTTAGTCTTCGGGCATCAGGCTGCAGCTCCACCTTAAATAGAGATTGTGGGGCTTTGTTTCTATTTATTATATTTTGGACAGATTTGATATCAAAGCTTTTTTCGGTTTAGTACTATTATTGACGATTTCAATACATTTGGCGCTTTTCAACTGTAATGTATACAAATGAACATTCGAAAACCCAAAGTATTTTTAATCGTAAGGTAAATCTGTTCTATTTCTGTTCGATCAAGAATCGCTTTGTTCCCCCAAGTGTTTAAGATCCCGTAAAAGGCGTTCTCTTCGACAGTAGCAACTAATTTTAGCACGAGTGAGGAACTGTTTGCACTACGGATGTTAAATGATTTCGGCTTAGCTCCAGAAGATTTTTTTTGAGGTTCACCCTTTTAAAATCCAGTTTGATCTGTCAGCAATTAAAATCTTTTGCCTTCCAATAGTTTGAATTGAACATGTTTGTAGGGGGTCAAAGGAACCCAAAAATAGAATACTTCTTGTCAGCTCCAAATATTTACTTAAAACGGGCACGCTCGTTTGCGTAGGAATTTGCCATCTTCGCTCCTCATTACTGATCACCCTTTCTGGCTAGATGATGCAGGAGCCTGAGAGGATCCATCCGAAGACGGTGCTCTAGGCCGCGGGGAACCCGCTATAGCCAGGAACACATCCTGGCTGGTTGACCTCAGGATAGAGGTCTGCCCAAGATGAACACAGAGGCCGGGCAGTGGAATGCCGGATCCGCTAGAGTCAGCGTGGCAAAATTCTTTGTTACCGCCTTGGGTATTTCCCTGGTGGGAGTGTGGATCCGCAGGTTGGATTCAACCTTCAGGACGGTCTCCTTTTGGTAGTTGGTATCCGTCCTGGACCGAATGGTCGCACGGCAGGCCTGATCTTTGCATTGATTACGGCATTGATACGGATCTGTGGGCAACATGCGTCAAGGAGGACGCGAGTTTCAGACTCCTTCCGGCCGTTGCCGATCCTCACCACAGCGATCGGCATGACGGGTGTTGCCCTGGTTTGTAGGAGGTGAGCGCCCCTGGTTGGGCGACGTCTAATTTTCTCTAACGAGAGGCTGATGGGCTCCGCGAAAGAGGGCTGACCTCCTGGCATGGGAAGCCCTGACTTCGGAGCGCGTCGTCAGCGGGACAACTCCGTGTCATGGAGCAGTGTGATGTGCCTCACCACAACGCCGGCATCCTCCAGCGGCCTCGTTCGAGTGTTCGTGGGCCAGACAATTGGGGCAATACTTGTTGATCAGTACTGTACGCAACCGCATATCTCCGCTCAGGAGGCTCAGGAATGGCTTACAGTCTAAATCTACAGTCTAAATTACTAAATCACAATTAGGGTTAGAGAGAACAACAACTGTGGATAACAGTGGCACAGGACGACCAATGGAGACGTGGACGGAACATTGAACGCAAGGAGTCCAGATTAGCGACCGGCCTTTTTATTAAACCTCGCGACGTTCGCACGTCGGCGACTCGGACTAAACCGTCCGCGCCGGAGTGGATAAGATCTACCCGTCCCAAACGCCAGTCCATGGGCGGTAGATTATCCTCGTACACGATTACGAGGTCACCGATCTGGAGATTTCGTTGAGGCAGCTTCCACTTGTTGCGTCCATGGAGCTCCTTCAGGTATTCGTCCTTCCAGCGGCGGCAGAACTGATGATGGAGCGCCTTCAACCGTTGCCAGAGATCGACCAAGGATAAGGGTTCTTCCGTAATCTCTGGCTCGGCGATGGCCAATAGGGGTACTCCTACAAAAAAATGCCCAGGACTCAGAGCCAGGAGATCGGCCGGCTCCTCGCTCATGGGAGAGATAGGCTGTGAATTCAGACACGCCTCTATCCGACACAACAGGGTCGAGAGGTCGTTAAACGTATATCGCACATTGGCGGTGGACTTGTAGAACAGCGCCGTAAAACTGTTTACTCCTGCCACCCAAAGACCACCCATGTGGGGGGCGCTGGGCGGAATGAAATGCCAAGATAGGATTTGCTACCCAAAATAGTTAGCAATACGTTGCTTGGTTGCGTCCAGAAAGCTCTTCTCTAAGGCCTTGGATGGTCCAACAAACGATTTCCCATTGTCGGAGTATGTGCGCTGTGTATATTGCCTGCGTTCAACAAAACGCGAGAAGGCCGCCAGGAATTTCTCTGTCGTGAGATTGGGGGATGCTTTAAGGTGGATTGGCTTTGTACTGAAGCACACGAATACAGATACGTATCCCTTTGTCATGAGGCAGTCCCATGCGGTTTAGTTCTTGATTTCAAATGGTCCAAGGCCTCGAAAACGTTACCCGACCTCGGGGTAGATCACCCATCACCTACGTTTGCTGACGGTGGTTGTGAAGGATGCACGCCTTGCATCCGCGGATGTGAGCCTTCACCGCGTTCTTTATCCTAGAAATCCAGTTGGTTGCCTCCATGCAACGTAAATTGGTGTGTGTCAGATGAGCGCCGTAAGGAAGAAGGATTGGGTGACGTTCATCGTAGCCGAAATGCCGCTTATTTGGGCGTTAATGAGACGGAACGAAGCTCTCACCAGATTTAACATTACTTCGGATAGAAATGTTCCTTTACGTCGGGATTAAACAAGGAAACTGTGTAGATTTATGGGTCGTTCAACCGAATCAGCGTTGACGGAGGTCGCTGGTTGCTGCGCATTGGAGGTCACTACCGCGGAGGCTTGGGCGCGATGCAGTAAAGTGTGATGCCGTCCCTTGCATATGTGGCAGCTATGGGCACTGGGGCATTCTTGGAGTTGATGGGCGCGTGCAAACAATTCAGGTACAACTTATTTTGTTTAATTGCAGCCGATCGAGTTTGGACGGACATGAAAGTGAACTTCGGACAGAGGTGGATCGGATGGTTCTCTCTGCCGCACAGATTGCAGGCGACCGAATTGACACTGGCCTGGGTGTTCAGTGCCTGAAACTTAGCCTGTGGCGCGGGTCTGCGAACTGCAGTGGAGAGTACCTGTGAGACTGGAGTTAAGCGACGATCTTCCAGAGTCTCCAGAACGCGATAACAGTCGATCAGGAACCCGTTTAGGTCGGCCCACGAGGAAAGAGCTGTCTTGTTGGGGATGGACTGCTCCCATAAGGCAATAGTGGCGTTAGGCAATTTAGAGGTGCAAAGTGCCACCAGCAGAACATCCCAGTTGTCAGTGCTGGCTCCGGAGCGCGAGAGCGTGGTCAAGCACTCTTGGATGGTAGTTTGCAACTCCTTCAAGGGCCCACAAGTCTCATGGACAACCGTAGGGACGTTGAAGAGTCTCTTGGTGTGATTAGCGACGAGCTGACTTTTATTTTCAAAACGGGGTTGCAGATTTTTCCATTGAAGTTGTTCAATGCGTTCTCCCAAACTGGTGCCATACCGAACATACACCATGTATGCGTATTCATATATGGACTTAACGGTCATTGAGTCGGCTCGGCTCTCCTCCCTCCCATCTGCTTCAAAAGGCCTTCGTTTGTTTTAAATGCATTTTTAACGAGAACACAGGTACGTCCCCCTCCATGGAGCCCATTGTGTTGACCTGAAGTGAACGTTAATTAAAACGCTCCAGCGTACTTCTAATAATACACAGCAACATATTATTAGTTAAAACAAGGTTATGATGGCCAATTGACTTATGATGGAAAATTAGCGGAACGATTTACATAGGAAAAAAAAACTTATTGCAAAAAGTTACAAAGTGGTGCGTGCGTACGAACTAATATCATAAAACGAAGTGAACTCCAATATGGAGGTTTCCATCAACCTGCCGTAAACCTTGAGTGTGGCCGTCTGCGTACGAATTCGCCATCTTCGCTCCTCACTCGCTGATCACCCTTGCTGGCTTGAACAGAACATTTGCATTAATTTTGTTAATTCGGTTCAGCGTTCGGTGTTTTGATATTTATGTTCAGATATATCAACAGATAAACTTCGATTTAATATTTCTGGCAAGGCAGACTTTGTTTGTGTTGCAAACGTTGTTGCTGTTGGTTTTGTTATTGCTTCTGTAGCTGCAGTTGTTGTTGTTGTGAGTTAATTGAATTGAATGATGGGCGCATTTTGCGGCGAAACGCATAGGGCTCGTTGTTGTTGTACTGAAAAGCATTGATACGCTGCATGGTGAGTCAAGTTTTCTTCTTGAAGCTCCTATTGATGAAAGGTAGTAAAGTTGGTTTTGAGTAGGGGTCTTTGCAATTCGACAAAATAATTTTTTCAGTTTTATCCATTGCGTAAGTAAATTTAGGTATTTATTATGTATTGATTATAACAAAAATCGATAAATTTGTCATTCTGCATCTCTGTGGCGACTGAGAGCCCCATTACGTTTTTAACTGCCGATATCAAAACACTAGGAACGCGATGACGACTATGGAACTTGTTAATTTATTTATGTCTATTTTTTATCTGACAGATCCACGACTTATTTTGTATATACCATATTCATTCTGGTGCACATATTGCACCTTTTATTTGCCCTTAATAGGAATTTATTTATTTTTGACTGACTTCTTTGTATATTACTTACGCTCTTCTGGTACAGGTGGGTACCTCTACATGTGTTCAGTTCATGTTTATCTCCTATTTTGAACTCCTATATTTATCGCAGTATTTTTCCAGCCCTTTATCTTCGGCTCTTTCCTTGTTTAGTTTATTCGTTTAACCGTTCATTTTTCACATGATCCTTATTTCATCGTCTTCCTTGTTATTCAAATAATTAAGTTTGCTATTGACGGTAGACTTTTATGAATAGATTTGAGTTGTAAATGTTGCATGTTTTTTATACTTATATATTTTAATACATACAAAAACTATTATATAAATTTAACAAGATAATTGATTTGTCAATTTATCGTGCCCTCATGACCGTATGTCCTACAGGCATCCGGCTGATTGAAATCCACTCTCTAGAATCAACGAGTTCTATTTCCGCTCGTTTTCCTCCACATTGGGATCCTCTTCGTATTCCGCTTGAGACTTTAGTTCATTGACGTGGGCTTTCCTAGACCTCTTTGTGACCTGCTGAACCACTTAATATATTGTAAAGGCCATGGCCTGGATGGCATAGCCGCTCACGAATGAGCACTGGCAACCGTCCGCCCTAAGGACTGGTAACGCCGGGTCAAAAGCTTGGCCCGGTAATACTTCGCTTTACATTTTCGGTAGCATCTTAAAAAAACACGTGTTTTAAAATCGTGCAATAATAATTTTTTCCTACTGCGAATTAACCCCTCACACCGACCTTCGCCTCATAACCTACCGGTCGGCCATCAGCGACGAAGATTAGCGATGATAAGCGAATTTTCGTTACATTGGTGTCAGGTGTGGGGTTAATTTCGGCTACTGCCAAGTGCCTTACCGCGTGCAGACATAACCAACCAACAGAGAAGATGGTTAGAAGTAAACGGCTCAACAGTAAACCAGCAGATGATACCATCGAAACCGTCCACGCATTGACGTAGTCGGTGGCGGCGGTTAACCAAAAGATCGACCAAGTGTTCGAGGCGCTACAACCGATCCTGTCCAGCTCGAAGCCAACGGCAACTCATGTCCACTACAAGCCAGTTCAACCTCAGCTTGCTGCCACTTTTTGATAGAACCGGCTTGTTGAATGGATTTGAACGGCTTTTACATAGCGTCGCGGACGTTGCGGACGAGGTTTTGGGCGGAGTTCTTAATCAACGCGGTTCGCGCGAGTCCGAACGGGTGCACTAAGTGCTCACACCTCCCGCCCAACCGACCGAGGTGCACTAGCCGCATAACGTACAGCTCGAGTCGCGGGGACAGTTCATACATACAGACAAAAACGAAAACTAAAGCTAGCTACGAGCTAAAAAAGAAAGTATAGAATATTTTAGTGATGGAAAAGAGCGTTCTGTACTGATTACATGATAAAGACGATTATAATCAGAACAAAGAACTCGAAAAGGTTCATGGAATAAATAATTAGTTAAGCAGCGTGAAAGAGATAGAGGTATACAGATTCTAGTAGGACTACAAGGAACACTAAAATTTATTTGGTTCAATAGCTCGGGCGAGTCTATATCACCTTTAAGAAGCTTGTGCATTCTTAAGCAGGATGATGTGAGAGAGAAGGATGTGCATGAGAGAAGGAAGGCCAAGTAAAAGAAGTCTACTAGAGTACGATGGCAAATTGACATTACGATCCCAGTTCAGACCACGAAGAGCAAAAAGCAAGAAATGTTTTTGAACCAACTCAATTCTTGCTTGGTGTGACTCATACTGAGGTGACCAGATGCAAGATGCATATTCTAAAATAGGACGGACCAGTGAGGTGAAAAGAATTTTGGTTGTATATGGATCGTCATACTCCTTTGACCATCTCTTTACAAACCCAAGAACACCCATGGCTTTACCGACGGTAGAGGAAATATGGGACTTAAACGTTAGTTTACGGTCCATCAGGACACCCAAGTCATACATCTCATTAAGACGTTCTAAAGTGTATTAGTAAGAAAATAAGTAAATTAATGCGGAGAATTTCTATAAAAAGTCATGACCTTGCATTTAGTTACATTTAATTTTAATAAGTTATTATGACACTAAATCTCAAGCAAGAAGAGGTAATGTCTTTGTAACTAAAACAAAGCTTAACGTCATATCGTACATAAGAGCACGAGAATAACCTATAACAGAGGGAAGGTCATTAATAAAAAGGGTAAACAGCAGTGGTCCCCAATGACTACCCTGAGGCACCCCCAAAGAAACATGGATGGTTCTGGAATATGACGATTTTAAAAGAACCCTCTGAGTTCTACTTGTCAGATATTCACGAATCCAATTAATTTAAGGACTTGGAAAGCCAATACTATTTAATTTATAAAGAAGAAGCGTATGATTAACAGAATCAAAAGCCTTACTGAAATCAGTATATATGACATCAGTTTGCCTTGCATTTCTAAATCCTTCGATCGTTAAAGAAGTAAATTCTAAATGGTTGTGAGGATATATAATATTATAAATATATATTTACCTCACAAAGACGCCACAGAATAATTCAAATATTCTAGAAGCCCGGGCTTTATATGTTTGAGTCAAACATATAAACGAACTTTGAGGTTCGATCGAACACATGCAAACAAACGAAATCTGCGATAAACCCAAAAAAAAACATCCAAACATGGAGAAATGGTTAAAGGAAAGGCCGAATATATGAAATATATAATAGAAAACAGATGAGAACAAATGCATGTAGGCTCGTGTGACGTCACTGAGAGTGAGTTACATGGGGAGTGCGTAGAACCGCAACAGCGAACACACCCACGCACAAGTGCGTAAGCCACCGACGCACGAGACTTGGAGAGTCGGCTCATGAGTATAGACCAACGGGGAGGGCGAGGGGATGCAATTCGACAAGCAACGGAGAGCGGCCTCTCCGCTGTATGTAACATGTTCAAAGCAGAGGTTTGAGAAGCGCTGGAATTGTGGGCGCTAAATTTGAATTATATATATAAGTATATATAATATATAATATTAGTTCATAATTATTTCTAAGTTATATATAGTTATAGGGATATATTAGATCTTATGTTCACTAGAGTTAAGTATATGGAAAAGGGCGGAAAATTAGGAATAAGTTAAACATTGTTAAATAGTATATAAGGGTGGATGTTGGCAAAGTTAGAGAGCAAGATTGTAGCTGAGAGGCGTATGCGTGATTTCACCATACATTGCAACAGGAGAGTTGCGTTGCGCGATCGGCCGAGAAGGCCTAAGGCAAAAGAAAGCGATGGTAAGTTTTGGGCGGCAAATATTAGCGCGCGGAAAAGTACTGGCAAGAATCGGTAGTCAGAAGAGCCTGGGTCCCGAGGGTCAAGATGCCTATAAATAGACACGGCTGAGACGCGAAGGAGGCGGTGAGGAAGTACCAGGCGCAAAGTGAAGAAACAATCGAAGTATCAATCAGAAAGCGAAGTACCAATCAAAAAGCGAAGAATTAATTAGAAAGCGAAGAGGGCAGTGAGAAAGCGAAGGAAACAAGCGAAGTATCATTTGGACCAGCAAGGTGCAAGTGAAATATCAACAAGTGAAGGTTCAACAAGTGAAGTAAATAAGCGAGGCCAACGAAGTGAAACATATATGAAGAAGTGAAAGTGAAGGCGCGCCAAGTCAGATCGATAAAAGGATATCAATCCGTATCCTGGCTACACGTGAAGGTTTAAATGCAGATTTGTTTTTGGTGGCAAGTACGAAGCCTTGGAGCTATTCCTAGCAAGCTATTAAAAACTAGGAGCCAATCCTAGCAGATCACAAGACTAGGAGCTATTCCTAGCAGTTTTAGTGAAATCTAGGAGTATTCCTAGCAAAGTTAAGGAAGACCAGGAGTATTCCTAGCACAGTGGAGGAAGACCAGGAGTATTCCTGGCATAGTGGGAAAAGACTAGGAGTATTCCTAGCATAATAATAGGAGCGTAGCAGATGACAGTGTAGCTAGACAAGACCAGGAGTCATCCTGGCAGTAGGAATACTTGCCACAGCCAAAGACAATCCGTCGATAAATTTTCATGAGTGCCAGCGGTGCAGTGTGGATTCCACAATAGCCACAATTACAAAGCCAATAGCCCGTGCAGAAGCTCTCTGGCCATACTAACATCCACCAATCAAATTGCCAATAAAATAATAACGTTTTATTAAAAGTAAAACAACTGTATCTTCTCATTTCACCAGCGCACAATATAAATTCGTTGTGTCGTACCCCTACACCTGAAATCCGGCTCTGCCGCAAGTAAGGACCAAAAAGGATCGTTACAAACTGTATGCGTTATAAACCAAGTCCGCAGCAGGCAGCATGAAAAATGCTGACGCAATGGGCAACAATATGCGCTGATTTCGTTGGGCCATTGCCAAGATCTAAACATGGAAATTCAGTATTGCTTGTTATAGTAGATAGATTCTCAAAATGGACGGAGCTTGTACCAATGAGAAAGGCTTCGGCAGAAAATCTAGTAAAAGCATTCAGAGAAAGATTGCTGTCTAGATTTGAGGTCCCAATGGTGGTGATAACAGATAACGGAGTCCAATTTGTTAGCAAAATATTGGAGAAAATGCTGCAAGAATGGGGGACAATACACCAGCTAACAGCACCATATACGCCACAAAAACCAACTGAACAAGCAAATAGAATGGCCAGAAATAATGTTGGCAGTAAATTCTAGCGTGTGCGATGCAACAGGATATACGGCGGCATTAATAACGCAGGGGAGAGAGCCAAGATTGCCAGGATCCACATTCGACAGGCTAACTATTGGATCAGGCAAACCAAGTCAACGGCCAGATGGCAATGCAGAGTTATTCAAAGACATTGGCGTATTGGTACGAAGAAACCTGGAAAAAGCTGCTCAGGATCAGTCAAGACACTATAATCTGAAAAGAAGGCAATGGAAACCACGAGTGGGCGAAATAGTGTGGGCCAAGGAGCACTATTTGTCAAATGCAGCAGAGGGGTTCGCGGCAAAACTTGCACCACGGTACATACAAAGTCATGGGATTTACATCGCCAGTTATATGTAAACTGCAGCATATGGCAAACAAAAAGGCAAGGTGGGCACACATCAGTGAATTAAAAGCGCAACCAGAACAAGATCCTACAGATAATCCAAACGAGCAGTAAGGATGCAAGGCGAGAATGACTACCTGAAACCGCCCAAATAAAGTTTAAACAGTTTGAACGGCCGGACAAGTGGGAGATCTTCAGATGGAAAGGAGCGGTAGAAACACAAACCAGCATCAGGTGGAAAGGAAATCGCATCGGCCTACAAAAATAAATGATAAGAATTTCAGTTTGGGCCATCGATCATAATTTTGTTGCTTGTTTGACAACATGGAAGAAAACAATAATGTTTTTTGTTACAGTGCATGTGAAACCTTAATGGCAATGTAAAAAGAAATAAAAAAAGTGTTGAGTATTGCGGTTTGGCGCTAGAGAAACAAAATAAAATATGAACACCAATACTTCTCAAACTGTAGGAGAGCAGAATAGAACGTGGAAGAAAATCAGGAAGAGGATGCGGGTTTAGAATTGGAGGGCATCGGAAGCGGCGACGAGGAAAAGAAAACAGAAGAGGAAGAAGAAGACGGTGAATCAAGCGAGGATGAGGGGATTGTGGCTGACAGTCTGGCGGGTGTATTTGCGGAGATGGAGGAAGAACTGGAGAGTATGGGGGTCAGATTTGGACCACCCATGGAAGAGGCAGATGAGCCAGTGCCAAGAGCGGTCGAAGTGCCGGCGGAAATCAACGAGCCGGTGGCGTACATTTATCTAGTCGATACCGAAGAGGATGATAAGGGGCCGGAGGTGGTGGTAAGGCCACCGATACCAATGCGACGGGCAAGTAGCCCAATAAATGAAAGATTTGATGAGGAGTTCTGCAGGCCCAGGTCAATGACGCTGGAGGTAGAAGAGCCGGGAATTTACCACCAATTGCTGCAGTGGCAACAGCAACAACAACAGCAGCAACCGACACAACAGCAACAACAACCGCAGCAGTCACCAGAACAACAACAGCAATTCCAGCACTACCAAGTGCACCCACCGATACACCGAGCAGACCCGCGGGTGCAGGCGAGGCCCGCCTATATGAGACAGCATTCTGTGCCGGTCGAGCAGCTAATACGGCCAAGGCCATATTGGCAGAGGCAGTGGTCGGTGCCAGTGCCACAGGTACATCAAAGATGGCAGGAATTGGAGCCCGAGGAGTGGCCGGTGGCGGTGGCCATGGCAGTGCAGGCCATGGGGGGAGGGCCACGACTATCAGAGATAATGTGGGTGGGCCGGATCTGGTCTCGGATCCGTAGCAATAGGATTAGGGTATTTGAAGAGTCGGGGGTCTTGAGAAAGAGAAAATTTTGAAGTATAGGTTAAGAAGAATAGGTAGAATAGGAAAAACATGATAAAACGATAATAGATATTGCCATCCATGCCAAAATAAGGCATGGCAATAAATGAAAAGATGCTCACGATCTGCCAAAAAGTTGGAAAAGATGCCTGATGGATCGTTATTAACCAAAAGATGCCACAAATGGCCAAAAAAAAGATGCGAACCAGGCCAAAAAAAAGGAAACAAAAAAGGAAAATTCTATAAGAAAAAAAAGAAGGGAAGGATTTGGCTCCCGAAGAAAGAGGGGAATGTGAGGATTATATAATTTATATATGTATATATACCTCACAAACGCGGCACAGTATCACGCCAGATATAAATATAGATGAATTGAAGTCGCAAAAGTGGTTAATAATTCAAATAAGCGTTGGCCCAACCCAACATTTAAATATCATCAATGCGCGCGTTTGTATGTTTGAGTCAAACATATAAAGGAACTTTGAGGTTCGTATCGAGTGACTTAAATTGGCAAATACGTATACAAACATAATTACATATGGTTGAAGAGAAATGGTTAAAGCAAAGGCCGAATATATGTAATATGTAATAGAAAACAGATGAGAACAAGTGCATGTAGGCTCGTGTGACGTCACTGAGAGTGAGTTACACGGCTCATGCGTATAGCCGATAACCGACGTCAGTCGACCCGTTGGAGAGCCGATAATCGACGTCGACCCGTTGGAGAAATTAGAAATGCAGAGTCAATGATCAAGTACGTAATACAGCTGAGCATAGGCAACGACAAACGGATCCAGCTTTTTGACAGCCATACCAGGCAGCCGATAATCGACGTCAGTCGACCCGTTGAAGAAATTATGAACGCAGAGTCAACCAGCAAGAACAAAATACAGCAGAGCATAGGAAATCCCACAGATCAAGCTAAGCAATCGCAAAAGAAGCAGAGCATAGGGAATGCCGAATGCATCCAGTGTTTTGACAGGCAGAGCAGCCAGCCGATAGCGACGTCAGTCGACATACACTCACACTACATTCTCATACAACATATTCATTCCCCATACTATGTTCACTCATACTATTACATAAAATCTGTATTCAAGCATTTCTTGTCTATTTAATTGTTCTGCAATCAACGGGTGAACATCGCTGTGTCATTGGCCTCCAATTGCATGATCTCTCCGAAATCCACCCAATTTCAAGTGTTACGACAACCTTGTCTCACTGGTTTTTGTGCTAATGGCAAAAAATTTTAAAAATAATAATACTTCTAAAATACTATAAAATTTTGGTGACCCTGACTTTATCGTTCACTAATAAATTAAATAAAACATTTTGGTGTAACAGTCAAATGTGAGATTTGGGTCAACTCAGGCGACGAATTTCTCAACTAAAAATGGAATTCTGATCATCCGGGTGATCAGATTTTTTAAACAACGCAATTGAAATATCTTTGATACACCTTAGCGAGGGCACGGATCTTGATTGCAGTGTGGCAACAATCTGAGGTTCCGACATAAACGAGCAATTGATCAACTTGGCGATTATTGCATATATGCTTACAAGTCAACTTGGCGACTGTATTGCATACAAAACATCTGCCTGTGAGACAACTAACGGTTTCAGCACTTTGTCAACTAGTCAACGTGGTGACTAGAGTCACAAAAATCTGGAAATATCAACGTGGATTTTCCAGTTCATTGGGAATTTAAGACCACCTAAATATACAGAAGGTTGCACAACAAGTCGTTCACCTTCACAAACATGAAATTCATGTCAAATATGAAACCGAATTCAAATTATAAGACGACATTAAAAATATATGCCCTGCTTAAATTAAACCAATCAATTAATTAATTGACAATCATTGCTTAGTGCGTACAAGTCAAATACTCGACTGTATTGCGCAATGGGTCAACTTGGAAACTGGGTGTAAAAGCATTTATAAAAAAAAATCAAAACATAAAATATATTTTAAATAATATAAATAAACAAATAAAATCAGGTTGATCAGATCAAAGTACATCAAACAAAATAAAAAAGGAGAACAAATATGATCAACAGTATGATGGGAGGAAAGGAGATTCCAAATTTCATAAGAAATGTCTGAAAGGAGAAGATCGAAATGATAGCGAATCTTTGGTTCGTCCATGAGTAATTACTTTATAAATTCGAATATAAACCATCCAATCATGATTGCTTCAAAAAGGAATACCATTCAATAATACAGGAAAAAACAATTAATGTAATAAAGGATTGGAAATTACAAATGTAGATAGAAGAATGTAAATTAGATCATCAAGAGAAGGAGAACGAATTATTATACAGACATTTATACGCAAAAAATCTGCAGAATATTAAAACTGTAGAAAAAATAAACTATAAAACAATTGCTGAAAAATTATGGCAGCAGATTTAACAACTGCACTGCGAACTTTATTGACTGGTATTAGATCACCTTAAAGCAGGATAACAACTCATATCGCCGCTAAAAAAGCGATACTTGAATTTTGTGTTCCAGTTATGCATGATGTGGACAACATTATCTCTACAATTGCCAAAAATTTCCATTTCAAAATTTTATGGAAACAATTACAAATGGCAACAATTTCATGACATTTTAATGCATGATGGTTCATAAATCTAATATACCCGCAGTACAAAGACGTGGTACATAAAGCCAAACTTATCTGGAGATGCAAAAAGATTAATCAGGCAACTTAAATTGACAGAAGTTATTTACGACGCTGCAAGAACGATTAAATATTAAACGTGTCTTGGTTACAGCAGAGTTTGAAAATTTTTGACCATTCGAACATTGTAAACGACGCCCTCTCAATAAAATTAATAATATTTATGAAACATTACAACCCCTAAAAAAAAATATAATATAAAATAAGAATCCAGAATCGAGCATCCGGCTCGAAACTACTTGTCATGTCCGTTCTGTAACAAGTGGAATCATAAACTTCTTCAGTGTGAGAATTGGGAAGAAAGACAAGAATGTGTCAATTGCTTCAAAACTGACCACTTGTCAAAAGCTTGTTCCTGGAAGGGATACCTAAAATGCGGTAAAAAACACAATACATTGGTACATTGGGGAAGCAACTTGAAATCAAATGTTACAACAACGAAGCAATGAAAGCAATAAAAATTATACGTTACTGGCGAAGGATAATTGTTGAGGGACAGAGAAGGAGAATGTCGAGCACTCTTACACAGCAGCTCCCAAGTCAATCTAGTATCAGAAAAACTAGTGCTACAATTATATCAAAAGATTGAAAAGGCATCGCTACGCATCGCACGAGTAGGGGACAACTATAAGTCTGCAGATCGAGAGTAAATACACTTGTATAACCAAAGTACAGTGGTTTTAACACAAGGGTTTAAGCCTTTTGTGTTGCCTCATATTGTAGCAGATCAAACAACGGAACCAATTACACAGAAATTTAACCTGCCGAAAAACATTCCCTTGGCGGATCCTAAATTCAACAAACCAATCAAAATTGACTTACCATAGGCAACACTTTTAATTTTGTTACCCGGACAAATTGAGTAATTTTTTGACATTCAAATATTCAAGTACGTCACCCAGGTTGATGCTGCTGCATACGTCGTCTTTAGGGATAGTGTGCAATACTTGTGCATTGTTTAAGCACTATTCGCGCAAATTAAATCCAGCCGGCTTTAATTCTATCTCTTGCCTGATCTGAAAAGTTGTTGCCAAGATGCCAGCTCCCATTCAACAGTCATCCACTTAAAAATCATTTTTCAATGTAGTAACTAGTGTGATTAATTTGTCCTTAATTTTGTTAGATAAGTATTCCAAACATTTGGTTGCCAATCACGGTGTTGATGTTGTGCCATATGTCAGCATCTTTAAGTGGTAATATTTTACCCTTTCATTTGAGCTATCTCTCCATACAATCATTTAATTGAATTGATCATCTGGACTTATTCGTACTTGTCGGTACATTTTTTTTATATCTGCTGCAAAGACATATTTGTGTGCCCTGAATCTTAACAGAATTGAAAACTGCTGACTTTGGAATACTGTTTTCCAATAACAGGAATCTTCTGATGGCCACATCACGAGGCTCCGCCAGGGATGAAGAGTCTTCAGGAAATGGTAGTTTTACAACTAATCTTCCGTCCGAGGCTTTAAGTCCATGAATTGATTTTCGCAGTATTCTTCTTTCAGACTGTTATATTTTCTGGTTGGCTCTAATGCTTTTGAAGCATTGGATACTTTCGTTAGTTTTCGATTTGTCCGGGTAACAAAATTAAAAGTGTTGCCTATGGTAAGTCAATTTTGATTGGTTTGTTGAATTTAGGATCCGCCAAGGGAATGTTTTTCGGCAGGTTAAATTTCTGTGTAATTGGTTCCGTTGTTTGATCTGCTACAATATGAGGCAACACAAAAGGCTTAAACCCTTGTGTTAAAACCACTGTACTTTGGTTATACAAGTGTATTTACTCTCGATCTGCAGACTTATAGTTGTCCCCTACTCGTGCGATGCGTAGCGATGCCTTTTCAATCTTTTGATATAATTGTAGCACTAGTTTTTCTGATACTAGATTGACTTGGGAGCTGCTGTGTAAGAGTGCTCGACATTCTCCTTCTCTGTCCCTCAACAATTATCCTTCGCCAGTAACGTATAATTTTTATTGCTTTCATTGCTTCGTTGTTGTAACATTTGATTTCAAGTTGCTTCCCCAATGTACCAATGTATTGTGTTTTTTACCGCATTTTAGGTATCCCTTCCAGGAACAAGCTTTTGACAAGTGGTCAGTTTTGAAGCAATTGACACATTCTTGTCTTTCTTCCCAATTCTCACACTGAAGAAGTTTATGATTCCACTTGTTACAGAACGGACATGACAAGTAGTTTCGAGCCGGATGCTCGATTCTGGATTCTTATTTTATATTATATTTTTTTTTAGGGGTTGTAATGTTTCATAAATATTATTAATTTTATTGAGAGGGCGTCGTTTACAATGTTCGAATGGTCAAAAAATTTTCAAACTCTGCTGTAACCAAGACACGTTTAATATTTAATCGTTCTTGCAGCGTCGTAAATAACTTCTGTCAATTTAAGTTGCCTGATTAATCTTTTTGCATCTCCAGATAAGTTTGCCTTTATGTACCACATCTTTGTACTGCGGGTATATTAGATTTATGAACCATCATGCATCAAAATGTCAAGAAATTGTTGCCATTTGCAATTGTTTCCATAAAATTTTGAAATGGAAATTTTTGGCAATTGTAGATATAATATTGTCCACATCATGCATAACTGGAACACAAAATTCAAGTATCAGCGGCGATATGAGTTGTTATCCTGCTTTAAGGGGATCTAATACCAGTCAATAAAGTTCGCAGTGCAGTTGTTAAATCTGCTGCCATAATTTTTCAGCAATTGTTTTATAGTTTATTTTTTCTACAGTTTTAATATTCTGCAGATTTTTTGCGTATAAATGTCTGTATAATAATTCGTTCTCCTTCTCTTGATGACCTAATTTACATTCTTCTATCTACATTTGTAATTTCCAATCCTTTATTACATTAATTGTTTTTTCCTGTATTATTGAATGGTATTCCTTTTTGAAGCAATCATGATTGGATGGTTTATATTCGAATTTATAAAGTAATTACTCATGGACGAACCAAAGATTCGCTATCATTTCGATCTTCTCCTTTCAGACATTTCTTATGAAATTTGGAATCTCCTTTCCTCCCATCATACTGTTGATCATATTTGTTCTCCTTTTTTATTTTGTTTGATGTACTTTGATCTGATGGGAGTAAATTTAACAAATTAATGAAGGTACGCTCCCAGTCAAACCTGATTTTATTTGTTTATTTATATTATTTAAAATATATTTTTTGTTTTGATTTTTTTTATAAATGCTTTTACGCCCAGTTGCCAAGTTACCCATTGCGCAATACAGTCGAGTATTTGACTTGTACGCACTAAGCAATGATTGTCAATTAATTAATTGATTGGTTTAATTTAAGCAGGGCATATATTTTTAATGTCGTCTTATAATTTGAATTCGGTTTCATATTTGACATGAATTTCATGTTTGTGAAGGTGAACGACTTGTTGTGCAACCTTCTGTATATTTAGGTGGTCTTAAATTCCCAATGAACTGGAAAATCCACGTTGATATTTCCAGATTTTTGTGACTCTAGTCACCACGTTGACTAGTTGACAAAGTGCTGACCGTCAGTTGTCTCACAGGCAGATGTTTTGTATGCAATACAGTCGCCAAGTTGACTTGTAAGCATATATGCAATGATCGCCAAGTTGATCTATTGCTCGTTTATGTCGGAACCTCAGATTGTTGCCACACTGCAATCACGATTCGTGCCCTCGCTAAGGAGTATCAGAGATTTTTCCAATGCTTTGTTTAAAGAATCTGATCGCCTGGTTGATCAGAATTCCAATTTTTATTGAGAAATTGAGTCGAGTGAGTTGATCAAAGTCTCACACTTTGATTGACTTCATTTCATTTAATAGTGAACGATCACATCGGGGCCAACAAAATTTTATAGTATTTTATAAGTTTTATTATATATAAAATTGTTTGCAGCTAGCACATATACTAGCGACACAAGACTGTCGCAACCAACACCTGAAATTGGGTGATTTCGGAGGAGGTGGCCAAAGACAATGTTCACCCGTTGACTGCAGAGTAATTAAATAGTTGCTTAAAGACTGATTTTATTTTAAAAAAGGTTGAGTTTATATACACGATTCTTTGATTTACGGGGTCACGTGGATAAACATTTAGTGGGTCTTATTCGTAGGATAACTGTGATAATGTAAGTGAACATAGTATGTTGGATGAATTTGTTGAATGTATTATATATGAATGTCGCAAGTGTATATGAAATTTTATTGAGGTTAATTCTATTCTTCACAGCTGTTGCTTTTCCTTTTATGAACCTTGCTGCCTTTAACGATGCTAAAACTAACTTAAGTGTTTTGTGAAGTTATTCTGGGATTTAATGAATTAATTAATGAATTAATTACTAATATAAAATAAAGGATAATATATATAAGTACCGCAGTGTGTTCTCCTCGGTCGACAAAAAGAAAAGAACATGATAATTACTTCAAACTTATCGATACTGAGTTTCGTCCGGCGACATCCTTCACGCAGTGGAGCGACTGCACCACATCAAAACGGCTGGTCTGGAAACATGACGAGTAACTCGGTGTACTCGACCGGCATCGGCCACCTTTACAATAGCTCTGCGATGTATTATGCGCCATTGCTTCCTGGTTTTGCAGGGTCTGGGTAACACGTCGCTCTTTCGGGGTGTATCTGGAGCTTCAGGCGGCCCTTGACGCATCGCACGATCCTTTTCCAGACGCCGCCTTCGGTTGAGGAGACAGTTGATTATCCACTCGGCTCGTCTGGCCGACAGCTCATCTTATATTTTGTTGGGTTTAAAGACTTCGGCGAAATTCTTTCCGTTGTCGCTGCGGAGTCTGACCACGGGCTCTCGGTGGCACATGAAGTTCAAATGAACGGCTCTAGTCTTTAAACAAGTGAAAAGCGCTACACAACACTTCTTCTGGCGTCGGCCAACCGTCACAATCAGCGGTCCGAAATAATACAGGCCAGTATACTCAAACGCAAATCATCCGGGCGTCAGACGATTTGCCGGCAGTGGGCCCATCAGGGGTGGCTTAGGGTTGACTCACTGGAGTCTGCACAGTGCACAGTTCCAAGCATCCGGATCTCAACGATAGTTGCATCCACATACTCCGAGAACCTCTAAATAAAAAGTACTGCCTGATCACTACGCTAGATGACAAAAACGCATTTAACACAGCCAACTGGAGTCGTATACTTGATGCCCTACATAGGTTCCAAGTCCCAGAACATCTTGTTCATATGGTTGAGGATTACTTTAGAAATCGAATCTTTCGATACAACACCCAGAACGGTACTCGTATTTACAAAGTACAAGAAGGAGTTCCGCAGGGCTCAGTATTTCGCCCCCTCCTATGGAATATTATGTATGATTGGCTTCGCAGACGACGTAGCATTTGTGGTTGTGGCAAAGCATCTCCACGACGCGGAAGCGAAGACGATGGAATCTGCAACGCAGGGCTTGAGCTAGCAGATCAAAATTCAGAGACTGTCCTAATTAGCAGCCAAAAAGCAGATCAATCTGCCGAAATTGTGCTAGATACATGCACTATTAAATCTACGAGATGCATCCGATATCTAGGGGTACTGCTAGACACCCGCCTCTCTTTTAAGGAGCACCTGGCCAACGTTAACAGCAAGGCAACGGAACTAGGACGAAGCCTCAATCCTGCTAAACCCAAGAGGACTAGACAAGGCCAACGTTTACTTTTAGTGAACGTGCTTAAGTCGACCATTCTGTATGGCGGTTTGGGCAAACGCGATGAAAAGCAAGACATATAGAAAAGGCATAGAGGCAATTTATCGGCTAGGCGCTCTGCGAATCTGCCGTGGTTTCAGAACTATTTCTGATGACGCCGCATTGGTGCTAGCGGGTATGGCGCCAATTGATCTTGTGGCCCGGGAGGCCTCAGACCAGCAGCAAAAAAAGCAGAGAAGGAAGAAGCCAGAAGAGCTAGCTTAGAGGAGTGGCAGGCCCGATGGGACAGTTCTACAAAAGGCAGGTGGGCATATAGGCTCATTCCTGATATAGGCGAATGGCTAAGCAGGCGTCATGAAGAAGTAACATTTGAGCATTTCAGGTCATACTTGCAGCGCTTTGGCCATGAAAACAGCCCTGAGTGCACTATGTGCCTAAACGGAGCTATTGAGGACTCGGAAAACATAGTCTTTCAATGCCCGGGGTTCGACGTAGAGCGCCAAAATATGGAAACAGCAGTGGGCGAAGAAGTCACAACCAGAAATCTGGTCAAACTTATGACCTCCAACAAAAGTACTGGTCAGCCGTCTGCACTTATGCTTCAAACGTAGTAAAGGAGTTTCGTGTTCTGGAAAGGGCACGTAATATAGGAGGGGCATAATCAGCCCGCCATAGTCCTGCGAAGCAATAACACCCTTTAGTCCCGTAGGTCTCCTATGGCACCACACTTCACTCATTCTCTATCATTGTTCCTTATTTCTTACTCTGTTCTATCACCTATATTGTCTAGTCCTCTTTAATTTAAAATTGTTTTTGTTAAGTTTTAAATTTACCTTAAATAAACGAATTAAAAAAACAAAAACTACGAGAACCTCTGTAATTTAAATATAAAACTATCGTTTTTAAGGACCAGGGTGAACTCATAAGGCGATTCCTCAATGTCAGCGGCGAGCTCGTAGTCTTTAGCTTCGATTGTTGCCTTGAACCACAATATTTCAGGCTGCCACAGGAATTCAGGTCCGCAAAGCCATTGCTACTCCTGATTGACCTTTCATCGCGGCCTAGTCTTCTCGTCATTGTCACTTGATGGGACCCACCTCCATTGGCATGCGTCGGTGGACTCCAAGATCTCTGTGACTCTGTTACCGACGAACTGCTTATAACGTCGGTGAGTACTGCCAATCCATCGCAACACCGTCTTGGCATCCATCCATAATAAGACGTTACTTGCACCAAGCTACAATGAAATAGAATGGGAAGCAGGGACTTGTAGTGCTGTGGCCCCTTTAACAGTTTCGAATTTAGAGATACATTACCCAACTTGGCGGCCGCATCAAAGACCAGTCGAATCTTCCCAGGTTTGTTCGGATTTGTGACGTCAAAGTGCGGTAGATACCACAGTTTGTCGCTGCTGGTTGCATCGGCTTCTTCTCGTCCTACAAGTCTAGCGTATCCTTTTTTTATGTTGTCGTTGATCATGCCTCTGTATGCTTGGGCGAATTGGTCGTCTCGTTCCATCTTCCTTTCCACATTTATTAATCCGTTCAAAGCCATTTTATAACTTGGGGGTCATTCAACTTCATCGTGTCTCCAAATCCGCCCCGTCTGGTAGTGTCCACGCAATTTCTCCGTCATGTCGTACAGAATCTTCTGTGCTCGTATGACCTCATATGATGGGGCTATCGGCTTTGGCATTACCATTAGGATCCTGGGTATAGCGTTAGTGTAGGACTTGACAAGCATGCGTACCTGAGGTTTTATTTTCTGATGCTCATCCTTGTTTAGAGTCTGCATGGGTAGATCCAAAACTCCCACTGCATGCATGTCTTGTAGATTGTATCTCCTACGCTTGTCCAGTCCGCTGATCTGCAGGTTCACTATCTTCGTAGGCTCTTGGGTCGGCATTTTCTTAAACCATTTGATGTCGAGTTGACTGCTTGTGCCGTTGAGATCCAGATATTTGAGAAGCGTTTCATCGACCATATACATCAACGAACCGAACTAGTCGGTTGCTTCCGAATATCGTCACTGGCACTATGCGACAGAGTACTCGTGTGGTGTTAGAGTTGATGCAGCTTAAATTTATCTGCGGTGTACATCTGGGGCAAATGGGCTCCGGTTGAGCCTGCTCATCCGATGGGCGTCTGTATGGGTGTATTGGCTGCTCTGTTCGCCTGTGGTTGGGTTTGCTACCGGTCTCGTGGAGGAGGTAATGATGTGCTCTTTGGCATTAATTGCTATGGCACCTGTCCTTCACGCTGTGGATGAAATTTTTACACTTGTCGTACGGCTCTTGACACATCGAGCAGGATTAGTGTCCATCCACGGCTGGGGTGCTGTCTTCAACCCTGGTATGCGTATACATCACGCGACGACTGTTCTCCATTTAACCGGAGTCTATTATTGTGCATATCACATTGGCTAATCCGTTTAGCCAATTACTGAAATCAGCAACCGTAGGCTAAGGCCTGATCGATGTGGCATGTCTGGCCCACTCCACTCTCCTGTGTGCCAAATGCAGGTCGCCGTCGACGGATTGAAGGAACACTGCCAAGTTACTCACACGGGTGACAAACAGTATTAACTTTGTAGCTGTCTTCGTATAAGTTGCTCATGACGTCCGTATCTTCTGGACGTTGACGCGTACAATGCGAAGTACGTTCAAGTGGTCCAAGGACAATGCCTGTTACGCGCGAATCCTATCAGACGGCATGCAAAAACGGAATCCCGTGGACATCGCACGACAATTACAATAATAATTAGAACTAACTACGAGCTAGATAGTTAAGAATAATAGTTTTTAGTTAACGAAAAGAAATCTCTGATTCGATGACAGGATAAAGGCGGTTATCATCGGAACATAGAACTCGAAAAGGTTAATGAAAAGTATAGTTAGAGGGTTAACAGCAAGTTAAAGTTAGAGGCATATAATTTTTTAGTTAGTTTACAAGGTACAGATAGATTAACCTTATTAAGTAAATTAGGGGAATCTATTTTTCATTCAATAGGCTTGTGTATAAACAAAGTACCCAGCAATACTCTACGGTTAAGTAAAGAGGAAAGATTAATTAGCAGGAGTCTATCAGAATACGAGGGTAGGCCACGAAGCGCAAAAATCAGAAATTGCTTTTGGACGGATTCAACTTTTACTTGGTGTGATTTATATTGAGGGGACCAAACGCATGATCCGTACTCCAGAATAGAGCAGACCAGTGAAATAAATAGGGTTTTGGTTGTGTAAGGACCATCATATTCTTTCGACCATCGCTTGACAAAACCAAAAACACTCATGGCTTTACTGACTGTAATAGAAATGTGTCGAGTGAAACTTAATTTATGGTTCTCAATCATTCATCTAATCTAGACGTTTCAAGTGATTATTATTAAGATGAAACCTAACTGATTGGAAGGTGGATCTATGAAACGTCATGCATTTTGAAACATTGAGGTTTTAATTGTAAGTTTCAGACCAAGTCTGCAAGTTCTTCAGAATTACTTGCAGCGCAGGGGGGCCTGAGTCTTTAAAACTAAGGCAAAGTTTGACATCGTCAACATACATGATCACACGAGAATGAGTTACTACTGAAGGTAGGTCATTATAAACAGTTAAAAGCAACGGTCCTAAATGGCTACCTGGTGGCATTCCGAGGTTACTTTGATGGATTTTAAAAGAGAGGTTTTAAATGGAACTTTTGGGTTTGTATTAACAAAGTTATAGAATCGCTTAGGGTCACGGGAAATCTGTAGTTTACAGCGTCAAATGTAATTCTTATAACATTGTGCATTAAGCACTGAAAAATTTGATCGAGCAACTAAGTAATGAGAAAAATCTGATGGCTGACCAGATTTTTTGTATCTAGATTTCACATTTTTCAAATTAGATATCTCCCGTGTAAGCCATGGTGGCTTGTCAGACACTACATGGGCCACACGTGGAACACAGGCATGAAAAAATAATATTATAGAAGAAACCAACGGCAGCCTCCATATCTGCACAGGATTAAAGATAAAACCAGTCTGCAGCAAGAATTAACTCATTGAGCTTAAAAAGTTAGCTTTACGAAAACAGGATGAAAATTATCTTCGGGGACGACTAGGGAACTAATCCCTGAATTAACGCAGTCGGAAGATTGTAGAAAATATAAGATCAATGACCTACCGTTTATGTTACGGACTGGATTTACTTGGGTTAAAGATAACTCAAGGAGACCATCGACAAAGCAATGTGACGGGGAGGGCAACAACAAGGAAGACTCAACTAAAATAAACCATGAAATGTCAGGCAGATTAAAATCCCCAAGAACAATTATTAGGTCTACATCAGAAAAAAGTAAAGAGACAGAGAAAATAGCTTCCAAGTGGTTATCGTATACCGCCACGTCAAATTTTGATTAAAACTCCACCACCATTTTTTAATGTTTAATCGCATCTTTAAGTTGATAAAATTGTGGGAAAAACAGAAGCATAATTTTTCTTCTTCGTTGTATACTCCTTTATAATTAAATGTTCTTGCCAAAAATCTTTATGAGAAATTTGGTCAAAAAATTTGGCGCAACACATAATAACGAAATGTCACGAGAATATGAAAACTTAAATTTTTCCACCGCAAAGTTTCGAACGACTTCTTTTGCGCTGCATTCCCCTGCGTCGACTGCGATGTATTGGATTGCGCTGGCGCCGCCATATTGGATTGCGCCGGCGGCGCTGCGACGAGCTGCGTTGGTTGCGCCATGTTGGCAAAGCATTGACAAGGTGGCGGCCATGCTGAATATGTCACTGGTGGCGATATACTCCCTAATGGCATGGTCGCTGCTGGCAATGTCAGCTGGTGGTGAATTTTAGTTCCGTTCAATGGAACGCAAAAAACACGTCGTTGTTCCGGCGTTTAGCAAAATCCCTGTGAGACTTGCGTCACTGTCACCCTGGTGGTGATTTTTAGTTCCGTCCAATGAAACTCCAATAACACGTCGCTGGCTGCAGCGTTCGGCAATCTCCCTGTGAGACTTGCGAATAAAATGTTGCTTTTCCTTTTTTGACCCTCGCTGCCTTTAACGACGCAAAACACCAATTTATGTGTTTTGTGAAGTTTTATTCTGGGATTTCATTAATTAATAACTAATAAATAAAGGTTAATATATATAAGTACCGCAGTGTGTTCTCCTCGGTCGACAAAAATAAAAGAACGTGATATAGCGGAAATGAGAATTTGTTACAAGCTAGTGTGCCCGCATTCAGTTAGGCCATAAATACAAAATTCATTTATAATCGATAATTACTTCAAACTTATAGATACTGAGTTTTGTCCAGCGACTACAGCAGCTTTACAAGAACACCAGCGAAGGAGAACAAATCGAGAGTCGAACCAGTCAACATCTTTGTTATAGATACAAGTTCGACGGCATTGGAACAGATTGCATATATTTGTCGAAGGAATAACAATCACAAGCAATCAGTCCATTGATACTAATATCCCCCCGTATATTTCAAGGGATACAAAATGAATCAGTAATCGATTTAAGAATCGATTCAAATATTCTTTCCCGAATTTATTCTACAAAAACCACGCTCAAGATCTACTTCTCCTACTTGATTGGTGGATGGCAACCTAAGGGATACAGAGGTGGAAGTAGACCGAAACCGTCCATGGCCTCCTCACCACACATTAGACTTAGCGATATTAAATATATAAGTTAACACAACTGACCAGCAGAAAACAAATTTTAAAACTGATCATGCACCGTCAGCATGAATGCATGAATGTTTACGTTACTAGACATTCCAAAGCCGATATTGCACAACAAACACAGAAATAAACACCCGCAGCAGTGTTGCTGCCCAGCGAAATATGACTCCTCGCGTAATATGCAGGGTCAGCGTCTTTAGGGTTTAGGGCTTGCTTTTATTATTAGAATTTGTGTCACTTAGTTTCAGTTGATATTTGGAAATAAAGAACGTCGGTCATCACCACGGTATAATCAAAGTCTTCTCATTACGCGCAACACCGCGTGTTAACCCCAATCAATAATAATTGATAACACAGCTTCATAGTGAGTATTAATTTAAATAAATACGGTAAAGTGAATTTAATTAATTGGCGCCCAACCCAACCTGAAAAAAAGAAACAAATCGAATCGAACCTTAAAAATAAGAAAACAAATCAAATCGAACCTTAAAAAAAACCAACCGAATCGAGCTTCAAAAAATAAATCGAATCGAAAAACAACCAACTAACGAAGCACAACGAAGCAGTACACAACCAAGCAGTACACAAAGACAGCAAATCAGAGAAAAGAATTTAACTCAGGACCCAAAATACAGTCAGCCAGGAAAAAGTCCACATTTTAGGAAACAAGAATTCCTCCCACGACAGGAACAAGTCCAACCAATGGACGTTGGCAGACTAGGCAGACTACCCAATACCAACAAAATACGGCACCGTCGACACAAACTCAGTGGCCGGTTTAACAAAAAACACACAATATGAAAATTAAAATAATCAGGGACAAGTAAACAAGCGTCCAACCAATAGTAATGAACGGCTCACAGGACCGAAACAATAAAGAGTTAACCACCTAGCAACAGAAGATAGAGAATATGAACAGGAAAAACGTGAATATTCGACTATCGCAGAAACTGAGGCAAAATACATTGACGATGGATCCGATGAATATGACCAGGTCAATTTTTTAAGGCATGGCTCCCTGCTCCCGTTCATAGAAAGAACAGTGACAGGAAGGACAATAAAGTTACTAATAGACACAGGAGCCTCAAAGAATTATATAAAATCATTAAAAGAACTAAAACATATTACGCCAGTAAAAAACCCTTTCGAATAAAATCAATTCATGGCTATAATGACATAGACAGGAAATGTATAATGCACCGTTTTTACACCAACACAACATTTTTTTAATACCAAACCTCACGACATTTGACGATATAATTGGACTTGAATTACTAAACCAAAACAATGCTTTATTGGACTTGAAAAGAAGTCTTGTTCACCATACAATAACCCTTTTTGGGATGTAAACAAAAAAAGGAACCGATGAAAACCGGATGAAAAAGAAACGTTTGGTAGTAGACTTCAGGAAACTAAACCAAAACACAATAGACGACAAATATCCCATCCTTAATATAACCTATATTATCCAACTTGGGAACAGCAAAATATTTTTCAACTCTAGATTTGAAATTCGGATTCCATCAGATTTTTTTTGCTGAAAAGGACAGAGAAAAAACAGCCTTTTCCCTAGGAAGCGATATGAAAGTATGAGTTTTGCAGGCTTCTTTTTGGCCTGAAAAATACACCCAGTATTTTTCGAGAGCTATTGACGATGTGCTCAGAGAGCAAATCGGAAAATCTTGCTACGTTTACGTTGATGACGTAATAATTTTTTCTGAAAACATGGAAAACCATGTTAACCATATCGCCTGGGTCTTAGACAAATTATACGATGCTAATATGAGAGTTTCGCTAGAAAATTCACACTTTTTCAAAGAAAATGTCGAATATCTAGGTTTCCTCCTTTTTTCCTTACCAACAATTCTATTTAACGTTAGATCATTTCTTGGACTGGCAAACTACTATGGGTGTTTTATCAAAGACTTCGCGTCTTAATTTTCCGGCTCTAGCTCGTTGACAAGGGGGTGGTATCTTAAGCGATCCCCGGTTCAAAATTGGTCGCACATGCCCTGTATATGATTATTCTACAATTAAAAGTTGAGCGTGAATGCGATAAAAAAAATTACCGGACGTAATCTGAAATTTCAATACTAGGAAGAAGATAGAGAGAAAAAGATTTACGTTGCAAAACGCCATGCATCCCAAAGATGTGAATCGGGTGCGTTTGCCCTCCCAATCTATGATCACCACCGCTTGAGGCATGGCCTCAGGTGATGCCTTGGTGCATCACTGTGGAGGCATAGGCTTAAACATGAATTTTGTTCTAATTTACACTACAGTGGCATACATGAATATTACGAGACACAAAATTAAACAATTAATATTAAAGACACTCATTTGAGGTGAACACTGTACAAGGGGAAGACACACAACATACTATGACATGTACATTTAATATTATTTCGGTTAGGGTATTACCTGGACACCGAAATAAATATTAAATTACACTGAGTAGTCAGATGCGCAGTTGTTAACATTTCAGTTAGGGTATTACCCGGACACTGAAATGCTAAACAAATGGCATCATGACCACTGTGCTACTCTACATGAAACTACATTACAGTGGTTCCATGTTCATGCGCCTTTAATATTGCTTCGACTAGGGTATTACGCGGATGTCGAATAATATTAAATGGCACTAAGTCGGCACATGTACGACCAACACCATTTTAGTTAGGGTATTACCCGGACACTGAAATGATTGTTGGTTGACATGCTGCCAACTGTACCATGGAAGCACAACATTTATTTCTACGACATGCCCTTTTAATATCATTTCTGTTAGGGTGTTACCCGGACACCGAAATAAATATTAAATAGCACTAAACCTATTTTCCATTTCTAATACTGTTTCAGTTAGGGTATTACCCGGACACTGAAACAGGCACTAGATATGGAAAAATAGGTTATTTAAACAACACTAAACACATTATTAGGACGTCACAATAAAATACGGATAAAAAGGGAAGGAATAAGAATGAAAGAAATAATGGCAAGGGTCACTGTTTCATGCTTAATTTTATTACTTCTAACTCACATGTGTCTATTATAAAAAAATGTATACTAGCTGCCTACGATCACACTATCCTAGAGGAGGAAGAGAATAGTGTGAAAGCATCGTGGCCCTAAGCCCGACTTACCCGCTTCTGTACATAGTAGGAGTTTTATAATTAAATTTTTTTATTATTTAATCCAGTGATCTCTGTGTTTAGTCTTATATATGTGTTTATTCTTTCACTTGGTTTCACTTTGTCTTTGTCTCACTGTCACTTTGTTTGCTCTTATATTTCTTGGTTTTCACTCTGCACTATTTGTCTATATGAACTTGTCTTGCCGATGGTCACCAACTAAGTGATCTTGCTATCATTTCTAACTCTAGCCTTTGCCCTAGTTTTCTTTATTCTAAGCTTTTGACGCAGCTGCGGAAATGGGTGGTGCGTTTTGATTGGCTACTGATGAATCACCGTTATCCTACGAGCTATTGCGCACGTGACCAAACGTCTTAGCTTAGCTATGCTGACACCGACTGTACGGCGTGGCGGTTGGTGCGTCGGCGTCGCTGGCTATTGCAATGCGAAGGAGAGAGAAAAAAGGGAAATAGAAAATAATTGCTCTCTTGTTAGAAACGGTAACCTAATGATGAAATAGAAAACAATTGCTCTCTTGCTAGAAACGGCAACCTAATGATGAACTAATCCCCTTTAATAATTAGGGCATATCGATTCTGAGGGTTAGCTTAATGCTATATATATTAATATATAAAAAATACCAAAATTTGTGATTCGTCACACTCCCTCCTTACTTTACGGAGGCAAAAGAAATGGTTATTCTCCCGGTAGTTGTGATGTGGACTTGATAAACTAGGCCATTTTCTTTGTAGCGTGACTTGCAAGGTTGTTTACGGTAGAGACGGGTCTGTATTCTGTGCTTTAATTTCCAGGGTATTCCTCGGCTCAGAGTTGTTACCTGCCATTTGGTGGGTCTTCTATGTTGGCTGTCGCTTCCTTCTGTACACCCTTTTGTGAGAATGTGGGTATCTCGGTGGTTCGTTGTTGGCCGGCAGAGTAGCATAGTAGGTTGTGATCGAGGATCTCTTCAGGGTCGGCAGTACTCCACGTCCGTATTAACGACCTTGAGAACCATGTTTATTAGGCGCTGTGTTTCTGGCTGTGCATCTTGCTGGGTTACAGGCTGGGTTCCTTGTGCGGTTGCTATAGAAGTTACTTCGATGATTATCCTTGTAGCTTTGACTTCGACTTCTAGTATCCTTGGAGAAGGACTTTAACTCGTTCCTAGCTTAATGTTGACTCCGCTGGTATCTTTGTAGCATTGACGTAGACTTCTGGTGTATTTAGAAAAGTGCGTTCACTCGCTGTAGTTCGACTTTGATTCCTGATATCCTTGATAAGGATGTTCACTGGCTGTAGTTCGACTTCGATTCGTGGTATCCTTGTAACTGCGGATGCTGCTGTTCTCCTTGAGAAGGATGTTCACTCGCTGTAGCTAGACTTTGATTCCTGGTATCCTTGGTAATATAATAGCCTTGTGGTTGACGTTGTTTCTCTGGTTGTGGGACTTTGTTTCTTCGTTGTATTCTTTGTATTCTTGGTTGCTTGGTGTAGGCTTTGCTGATATCCTTGTTATTTGACTGGCTGGGTCCTTGGTGTGCTGGTAACTTAGAGTCCTGTTATCCTTTGTTATCCTTGGAATTTTGACTATTGTGGTCCTCTGCGGCTGGATGTGAACTCCTTGAAGGTTGGATGTTCACTCCTCGACGGTTCGATGTTGACTCTCCGAAGGTTGGATAGTGACTCTCTTCCCAGTATGCATTGGTACCATGATTTTATCTTCGAAGCCTCTGCTCTGCTAGCGTCGCAGTCTCCGCCGCTTCATAGGAGTGAGCATCCAAAAGATCCAACGAAACTCCTTCATACCCTCTTCTCATAGGAGTAAAGTGTGATGGAAAACAAGCGGTAATATTTTTTTTTTTAATCTCCTATACTTTATCTCTCTTGCCTTTCTTCTCTTGTACTTAGGCTCTGTTGTACGTATGTATATTTATTTTTTTTTTTATGGTGACTCTGCTGCTCTGTCGATTGTAAAAAAAAATAATTCCACGTGGTTTTGGTTCTACTGTATTCTGTCGTGACTCTGTCGCTGAGACTCTGTCGATGACTTTAAAATAGTTCTACCGTTACTTTGTGCAAATTTTTCAGCTTGCTTATGTTTCTAATATTCTTATGAAAATTCCGTTGCATATATTTTTTTTTTTATAGTGACTCTGCTGATACCCTGTTTAGCTCTGTCGATATAAAACAAAATATAACTCCACGTAGTTTTGGTTCTACTGAAATCTGTCGGGACTCTGTCGATGACTTTAAAATAGTTCTACCGTTACCTTGTGCAATTTTCTATGCTTGCTTGTCTCTTTTGCTTGTATAGAAATTCCGTTGCATATATGTATTTTTTTCTCATAGTGACTCTGCTGATATCCTGTTTAGCTCTGTCGATATAAAAAAATTATATGTATTTCTGCCACGTGGTTTTGGTTCCACTGAATTCTGCCGTAACTCTGTCGCTGGGACTCTGTCGATGACTTTTTAAAAGTTCTACCGTTTGCCTGTTGAATTTTCTATACTCGCTTGTCTCTTTCGTTCTTATAAAAATTCAAATATATACATATATATATTTTTTTTTCCTATGGTGACTCTGCTGATACCCTGTTTAGCTCTGTCGATTATAAATAAAAAAAATATATACCCTTGGCAAAAATTGAATTATTTATAAATTTTTTTTTTTTTTTTATACATATGATTTTATTTAATTTTTTTATAATCGATATTATAATATAAAATTTTTTTTAAATAATATTTTGAATGTGTATGGGAGTTAGATGTTGGTGCCTAGTCAATTCAGGGAAATAGTTCCTACGTTGCTGGCAAATAAATATGGTGGGGCTTTAATCCATAAAATTAATCCCTACACTAAACTTGCCTAACTAATTTAAAAATCTTCCTCGAGGTCCCTGCTCGGGCGCCATATGTAAGGAAGTTTTCCAGCCTGGGTACACATCTCAGTCTATCCAGGGCTTTTAATTACAGAAAAATTTGGAAGAAAAACTTGAGACCTCTGGATTGTTAACTAGTTGAGGCATAGGTAGGAAATAATTATTTATTTGACGCGACAAAGAGACGACCAATCACCTACAACAACTTCAATATACACTACAGTGGCATACAATGATTATTACGAGACACAAAATTAAACAATTAATATTAAAGACACTCTTTTGGGGTGAACACTGTACAAGGGAAAGACACACAACATACTATGACATGTACATTTAATATTATTTTGGTTAGGGGAATAGCTGGACACCGAAATAAATGTTAAATTACACTGAGTAGTCAGATGCGCAGTTGTTAACATTTCAGTTAGGGTATTACCCGGACACTGAAATGCTAAACAAATGGCATCATGACCACTGTGCTACTCTACATGAAACTACATTACAGTGGTTCCATGTTCATGCGCCTTTAATATTGCTTCGACTAGGGTATTACCCGGATGTCGAATAATATTAAATGGCACTAAGTCGGCACATGTACGACCAACACCATTTCAGTTAGGTTATTACCCGGACACTGAAATGGATGTTGGTTGACATGCTGTCAACTGTACCATGGAAACACAACATATATTTCTACGACATGCCCTTTTAATATCATTTCGGTTAGGGTGTTACCCGCACACCGAAATAAATATTGTTTCAGTTAGGGTATTACCCGGACACTGAAACAGGCACTAGATATGGAAAAATAGGTTATTTAAACAACACTAAACACATTATTAGGACGTCACAATAAAATACGGATAAAAAGGGAAGGAATAAGAATGAAAGAAATAATGGCAAGGGTCACTAACTCACATGTGTCTATTATAAAAAAATGTATACTAGCTGCCTACGATCACACTATCCTAGAGGAGGAAGAGAATAGTGTGAAAGCATCGTGGCCCTAAGCCCGACTTACCCGCTTCTGTACATAGTAGGAGTTTTATAATTAAATTTTTTTATTATTTAATCCAGTGATCTCTGTGTTTAGTCTTATATATGTGTTTATTCTTTCACTTGGTTTCACTTTGTCTTTGTCTCACTGTCACTTTGTTTGCTCTTATATTTCTTGGTTTTCACTCTGCACTATTTGTCTATATGAACTTGTCTTGCCGATGGTCACCAACTAAGTGATCTTGCTATCATTTCTAACTCTAGCCTTTGCCCTAGTTTTCTTTATTCTAAGCTTTTGACGCAGCTGCGGAAATGGGTGGCGCGTTTTGATTGGCTACTGATGAATCACCGTTATCCTACGAGCTATTGCGTACGTGACCAAACGTCTTAGCTTAGCTATGCTGACACCGACTGTACGGCGTGGCGGTTGGTGCGTCGGCGTCGCTGGCTATTGCAATGCGAAGGAGAGAGAAAAAAGGAAAATAGAAAATAATTGCTCTCTTTTTAGAAACGGTAACCTAATGATGACCTAATCCCCCTTTAGTTTTATTAGTACTATTAGTATATATTAATATATAAAAAATACCAAAATTTGTGATTCGTCACATCCTATGCCAAAGCAAAAGAGTTAAAAAGATTGCGACTAAAACAAAACGACCGCTTATGCCAACATTGGCTGGGCGCTCATCATGATCAGCTATTTTAGGACAGCAAGCAAAAATAAAAAAATTTTAGCTGAGATTGTACCTTGTTAAAACGGTACTTTTTCTAATTTTTTGTTTTGGTTTTCAATTTGTCTTTACCATAAAGTGGTTGAGCTATCGCCAAAGAATATGAATAAATATATAAAAGAATAGCAAAAAGGTTACTTACAGCCGAGAATCTCCAACGTTGAAAGCGCTTTCATGTTAAGCTGGTAAAAAAAATTATGTTAACAATTCATATGCATTGGCACCTAAGACTCAAATTCTAAATTAAAATCATAAGTGCAATCTCAAATTTTTTTTTTTTTTTTTTTATAATTTTATTCAAAATTTCATTTTTTTGTTCTTTTACATTCTTTTGCTTTTCGCTGTTGTGCTTTGGATTTCGGGCGTAATTTACTTATTAGTTATTTTTTTGTTTAATTTAAAAGATAGAGTAAAAATGCTAAAAAAAAAAATGGAATTTTTCCACTCCCTCAGAAACCTTTGATTTCCCTGCTGCTACATCTTCTTGTTTTATGTTTTGGTATAATCCCTCATAGGTGTATGCCGGGCGAAAAGTAAAGGGTATATCGGATTTCGGTTGGCTGCTTCCAGCTCCGCAGATCAGCTGGTGCGATATGTCCTTGCCCTTTCTATGTACTTGTCGGACTATTAACTGGTGATTGTTGTGCTTTTGATACGGACTTGATGCAATTTGCCTATGTAAGGGTTGGGCTTCTAATATAAAAAGTGGTGGACGTATAATATGCCATTCCTCTCTTCGCTAATCAGCTGCTTTGACGGTTTGTCTCGCCCAATGCATATGACATTGACTATTATTTGCGCTTAGTTGGATGCGTCTGACGTTGATTGTTTTTTATTTGGTTGCCATTTGGCCAGTTCACTCGTACACTGCCAATATCAGCACCTTAAGGCGGTCACTTTGTGTATTGTTGTTTTTTTACTTTTATTTAAATTCTTTTTTAAAAGGTCTTTGTTTTATTTTATTTTTTCATTTAAATTTCGTTCACTTGAACTTAACTCCGCGTTTACTATTTGAAGTTGGTTGGGATTCTTTATTTTCCCCAAGTCGGACCAGCCGCGACCGCTCGCTAAATTAGACTCCCGTCCCTAGATGCGGTGAAGTTACAGGAAAGCAAAGCTGTTCCTCCCTTTTTCACTCCTGCTTCCCACTGTCCTTATGGTGTGCTCTGTCACACCCACAAGAATAAATTCGCTTAGCAACAGCGGTTCCAAATTTTTGGATTTTTTCCTATGCTTTCTAACCCAAACTCTCACAAAAAGAAAATAATTTCTCCCGCCAATACTATTTGGAGAGAGTTGACCCGAGAGCGGATTAGATCGGATGTCAGACTCTTGCCGATCTAATGTTACTTAGCAATGTTGCTGCAACAATGTAATTAAACTTTTATGCTTTTACCTATTTGCATTCGTAATAAGCCCTTACAAAATCCCCCCAGGAAAAATCAGGCTATGGGATGCAAAGCAGAACAAGACTGATTCAGCTTGTTGCGGCTTAATTAAGCATGATATTACCGACCAATCGCCCTTGAGTATCCTCTAACTCGTAATACGAATTTCCAATTTTTCTACGCACTCTGGCTTTTACAAATCGAGACCCGAATTTAGCATTATAACCTGTGGCAAAATTGCTTTGCTTAAAGTTCCTTCTAAATACTTCCTGATTCACACGAAAGTTAATTTCCCGAGTCCTTAGGTTGTAGTGTTTCTCATTTTTCTCGTGCTGCTTTTGCATAATCTCTAATGCCTTTTTACGAACCACATCCAATGAATCTGGCTGGCTTAAATGAAGCGTTCGGTCCTCAAGAAGTTCTAGTTTTCTCATCAAGGAATAAGTTTTCCCCGACGTCACCATATGTTGACCAAATACCAAATAGTATGGACTTATTCCAACAGCTGCATGCTGTGCTGAAAGTAAAGCACAGCTTATCTGGCTCAAATACACATCCCAATCCTTTTGGTCTGGCCTAACATAAGATTTAACTGCGGTTATTACCGACCGATTTACCCTCTCTGACGCATTTGCTTGAGGTGCATGTACTGCTGTAAATGTGTGTGTTACGTGATAACGTTGAAGAAATTTTCGAAACGCCTCTGAACGAAACTGTGACCCATTATCGGACACGATAGTTTTTCGGACTCCATAAGCATGAAACAGTTCCGTTTCAAGGTATTGCATAGTTGCGTCTGCTGACAACTTTTTAAATACATACTTGGTCAAATGGTCCAATACAATAAATATTCCAATATGACCCCGCCGCGATCACGGGTATGGACCCAGAAAATCAACATATAATTTTTGGAAAAATCTCTGTGATTCTGGTGTCTTTCCCATTAACGGACGCCTAATAAAATTTGAAACTTTGGTTGTTTTGCATACATCACACGCCCCAATATAAGCTTTAACGTCTGTCACTAACCCTGGCCAAAAGTAATGTCGCCGAATTCGTTCGAGAGTTTTGTGAATGCCACTGTGTGAAGCTAAAGGACTATCATGGGCCTTTCTCAAAACTTTATTGGTCAGCTCCTTTGGCAACCACAATTTTCAAATCTGAACGTCATTTAATTTCTCCCCTATGGAGTGCTCCGTTCGTCTATAAATATAACCATCTATGACTTTAAGGTCTGGCAATGAAGTTTCCATAGCACTAACCTTTTTGTTTAATTCCAGTTACGCACTTGTCTTAAAATGTTCTGCGTTTAAATCGACCTCCAAACCCTCTGGCAAATTAATTGAAGCTACTTGATCACTGTAAACTCGGGAAAGGACATCCGGAACAATATTAAGTTTTCCTTTCCGATGCTCAATTTTAAAGTTGTAGCCCTAAAGTTTTAATGCCCATCTGGCCAATCGAGAACTCAAGTCCGTTTGAGACATTAACCATTTTAAAGAAGCGTGATCCGTTATTAGCGTAAACTCTTGACCTTCTACAAACGCTCTAAAAGCTTTTAGGCAAACATTCTTGTTCGGTTACCGAATAATTTTGCTGTGCTTTGTTTAATTTTTTTGATACAAATGAAATGGGACATTCATCTCCTTCCTCCGACATTTGAACTAATACTCCGCCAACTCCCGCATTAGTAGCGTCACAATGAATAAAAAAAGGTTTACTAAAGTCTGCACTTTTTAAAACAGGAGCTACACTCAGTTTTTCCTTAATTATTTTAAATGCTTCTTCACCGGCCGTCGTAAATGTGAAAATTTTTTTAGAAGTTAATAAATCAGTTAAAGGTGCAGTGAAGTGAAATTTTCTATAAATTTCCTGTACCATCCGCAGAGTCCTAAAAAACTTCTGAACGCTTTTATTGTCTTTGGAACTGGAAAATTTGTAATGCCTTCTACCTTTTCTGGATCACTTGTAATACCTCCATTGCCTATGTGGCCTAAATATATGACTCGTTTCATGCAAAATTTACTTTTGCCAATATTATTTGTCAATCCTGCTTGTTTTATATGCAACGCCAATTCCCTTAAAATATTTAAATGACCTTCAAAAGATTAACAGATCGTCTAGATACACAAACACCTCGTTTCTCAACTTTGCAGGCACTACTTTATCCATTAATCTGGACATCGTTTGTGGAGCATTGCAAAGCCCAAATGGCATGACTTTAAACTGATAGAGTGGCCTACCCGGCATAGCAAACGCCGTTTTCTCTCTTGATTGAATTTCCAATGGGATTTCCCAAAATGCGTCTTTTAAATCCAGACTTGTAATAAATTCTGCATTCGGCAGTCTACTTAATATGCCACCGATGTGAGGAAGTGGATATGCATCCTTTACGGTAACTTCATTTAATTTGCGACTATCCAGACATAATCGAACTTTTCCTGGCTTTTTCACTAGAACTACTGGTGAAAACCACGCACTATCGGACTCTTCTATGATTCCCAACTCAATCATCCGATCCACTTCCGTGTACATTAATTTTTCCACTGCTGGCAATACAGGAAAGTGGCGTTGTTTAACCGGCTTGGCCTCGCCAACATCAATTGGATGTGAAATCAAGATAGTTTTCCCTTCATGCTCAAAAGACGGAAATTGGTTAATAACGATTTTTAGTTTGGACAGTTGTTGGATATTAAGATCATGTTCAATAGTTTTTAAATCTAATTCCGAGATATTGAAAGGTGGGAGTAGTTCAAACAAGTTCCAAAAATCTATACCTAAATACAAATCTAACTTAAGCGTTGGCACGATATATAGATCGATTTCTTTTCTTTGGCCGTTATATTCAATATTAGTTCTAATTTTCCCCATAACATTCTGTTGACTTCCATCCGCAGTTGATACATTTGCTCGTATCTGTTTAGAAAGAAGTCCACTAGTCGACATCTGTGCTGCCAATTGTCCCCCCATGCAACTTATTGCTGCTTCGGAGGCCAGTAGTCCCTTTACTGGTCGATCTAATAAGCCCACTATCACGAATGGACGTGGATCTGACCTACTACATTGAATGGTACTGATACTTCGAACGTTGCTTTTTAAGTTTTTAATTTCACACCAGTAAGATTTAAGTCGTTTGTTGCTGCGTGACCGGATTTTGTTGACCTTCAATAGTTCAGTTTTGTCTATTTTAGAAGGCTTAGAAGTTTGTTGTTGGGACTATTTTCTCGCTAAATGGTGTATTAGATATATTTTCATTTAACGGTTCTGTTTGAATTAAGGTTTTAGAGCACGCGTCACCCTCGGTCTGTGTCCCGTAATCTGCGTGCTCTTTTGGCCGTTTTTTGTACATTTCGCACAACTTGGTTTATACGTGTTAGCAAGACCACAACCATAACAAAAAATTTTCCTTTCAGCTGAGCAATCTTGATATCTATGTACTTCCTCTCTACAGTTACAGCAAATTAATGCCACTGCATCTGTATCCGCATCTAGTTCTACCTCATCCTCCGGATTTTCTAATTCTTGTTCGGGTGAAACTAATTCAGCTATCTCTTTTCTAAACGGGGTTTTTTTTTGTTATAGCCCTGGTGGTTTCGTTTTACATCTGCTAAAAATGATTCGCGTTTCCGGCATACTTCTCTCAGCTCAGCTACCGTATTCATATTACCATTTAAAATTTCATGCCGAATCTCTGGACGCAAATTGTTTTTCAAAATACGAACAAGTCTGCTGTGACTCATGGGACGATCCATTTTATCACCTAATGTAATTATAGCATCACAAAATTGATCAAAAGATTCATTAAAGTCTTGTTTCCTACGCCTCATGTCCTCTTCTATGTCACCATCATCACGCAAATCTCTATACTGTTTTCTTAATGCAACACACAATGTATTTCACCTGACTTCACTCACCACTTTATGATGCCTCCAATAGAACTTACTAGCTTTTCCTTCAAACAAAGAATTCACGTTGCGTCACATCACCTCAAAATTTCCTTTGAGTGTTTGATTTGTCAGAGCTTCTACTCGGTAAATAAAATGATCCACCGATAATCCTATCCCTGAAAACTTTATTTTCCACCCATTCATAATGTGACCGACTTTGTCTGGCCTCTGAAGTAAATCAGAGCTGACGATCTCTGACCAACAGCGTCTCTTTGCCTTTCATTTGCTGTGAATTCAATGTTAGTAAAATGGAAATCTTCGGATAGCTCTGAGATTTCCGCGCGACTAGGATGTGATAAATTTAATCTTGCCAAGCAAGCAGTAACATTTGCCTCGATTAAGCGAGTCATTTGTGTCGTTAATGTAGTTAATAACTCGTTTTGCATGCTTCTCATAAAATCAGCAGTTATTATATTTTGACCCTCTGCAGTTCCTGTACTATTTTCTGATGGCCTTTGATCTAAGTTTGACGGACTACTAACAGCTGACAGTTGTTGTTGCTGCGATTGGGACCTTGCTATGCGACCTGCACTAGTAGACGGAGCGGTATCGTTGGGTCTGCTATCTGGTCTATTTTTGTCAGGCATTTTGCTTTATTAAAATTTGGAAAATCTTAAAATGCTAAAATTATTATCCTAAATTTTACTAAAAAAAATATGTTGTGTAAAATACTTAGATAAAATAAACAAACAAAAAAATTCAATTTTTCACATCAAACGAAATAAAAATTTTTTTTGCTGAGATAAAATTCACAAAGTTCATAAAATGAATAAATTCATGCTATTCTCTATGCCCCTACAATGACGCCTAAAATTTGCACTCTGCACGTTATTATTTTATTAAATAAATAGAAAGAAAAAATAAAGAGAAGAAAATCACCAATACTTTTTATGATTGTGGCCATCAGTTTCCAATCTGGAAATTTCAGGAAGATTCCTATGCAATTAATTTACGTATTTGTGTGTGTCATACTCGAATGTGATTTGCACTAACAGTGGTCTATAGAATTCTATAGCAGTTCCGACTGTTTTTGCTGAAAGCTTCGAGAATGTTGTGCCAATGTTATCGCTTGCTCAATCATGGTTACACTCCGAAGTGTCTGGACCTAAATTCCCATACCTTAAAACTTTTGCTAATAGTTAACACTCACAAAACAAAATAGCCTGTAAACATTGGTTAGGCATAAGATCTAGACCTTTGTACCTAATTCCTAATGTATAGCTATTTGCTTAAAGCGTAATTAAATTTTCTTTTTTGTGGCTATAGTCAGATAATTTTATTAATTTTTCATATCTGTAATCCAATAGATATCCACTCCAACTCAATTACAAGAAAGTACAGAATTAAAGAAAAGAATGAGAATAAGAATAAGAAAAGTAATTGAAATTTCATTGTATGTAAGACTCATTGTGTAATCAAAAGATGCCACGATAAGGCCCCACGTTGGGCGCCAAATCATAAAATAATTATGTAATTATAAATCTAACGGGTAACGTACATTTACACGGGCCTGTATCTTTTAAATCAAGAATCGCTGTCACGCTTTAATTTTCCGGCTCTAGCTCGTCGACAATGGGGTGGTATCTTAAGCGATCCCCGGTTCAAAAGGCCTCAGGTGATCCCTTGTTGCATCACTGTGGAGGCATAGGCTTAAACATGAATTTTGTTCTAATTTAGTTCATTTCAACAAAGTTTTATTTACTTAACTAGGTATAAAGAGATTCATTGGGGCTAAATATAAAGAAATTTACATACCAAAAATACAAAGACAAAAATTTACTAGTAAATGATGATAAATTTTAACAAAGTTGCAAAACAAAGAAATCAAACATATTCCTTGTAAGGAAGTTTTCCAGCCTGAGTACACATCTCAGTCTATCCAGGGCCTTTAATTACAGAAAATTTGGAAGAAAAACTCGAGACCTCTGGATTCCTAAACTAGTTGAGGCATAATTATGAAAATATGAAATAATTATTTATTTGACGCGACAAAGAGACGACCAATCACCTACAACAACTTCAATATACACTACAGTGGCATACAATGAATATTACGAGACACAAAATTAAACAATTATTATTAAAGACACTCATTTGGGGTGAACACTGTACAAAAGGAAGACACACAACATACTATGACATGTACATTTTATATTATTTCGGTTAGGGTATTACCTGGACACCGAAATAAATATTAAATTACACTGAGTACACAGTTAGGGTATTACCCGGACACTGAAATGCTAAACAAATGGCATCATGACCACTGTGCTACTCTACATGAAACTACATTACAGTGGTTCCATGTTCATGCGCCTTTAATATTGCTTCGACTAGGGTATTACCCGGATGTCGAATGATATTAAATGGCACTAAGTCGGCACATGTACGACCAACACCATTTCAGTTAGGTTATTACCCGGACACTGAAATGGATGTTGGTTGACTTGCTGCCAACTGTACCATGGAAACACAACATTTATTTCTACGACATGCCCTTTTAATATCATTTCGGTTGGGGTGTTACCCGGACACCGAAATAAATATTAAATAGCACTAAACCTATTTTCCATATCTAATACTGTTTCAGTTAGGGTATAACCCGGACACTGAAACAGGCACTAGATATGGAAAAATAGGTTATTTAAACGACACTAAAAATGCGGATAAAAAGGGAAGGAATAAGAATGAAAGAAATAATGGCAAGGGTCACTGTTTCATGCTTAATTTTATTATTTCTAACTCACATGTGTCTATTATAAAAAAATGTATACTAGCTGCCTACGATCACACTATCCTAGAGGAGGAAGAGAATAATATGAAAGCATCGTGGCCCTGAGCCCGACTTACCCGCTTCTGTACATAGTAGGAGTTTTATAATTAAATTTTTTTATTATTTAATCCAGTGATCTCTGTGTTTAGTCTTATATATGTGTTTATTCTTTCACTTGGTTTCACTTTGTCTTTGTCTCACTGTCACTTTGTTTGCTCTTATATTTCTTGGTTTTCACTCTGCACTATTTGTCTATATGAACTTGTCTTGCCGATGGTCACCAACTAAGTGAGCTTGCTATTATTTCTAACTCTAGCCTTTGCCCTAGTTTTCTTTATTCTAAGCTTTTGACGCAGCTGCGGAAATGCGTGGCGCGTTTTGATTGGCTACTGATGAATCACCGTTATCCTACGAGCTATTGCGTACGTGACCAAACGTCTTAGCTTAGCTATGCTGACACCGACTGTACCGACGGCGTGGCGGTTGGTGCGTCGGCGTCGCTGGCTATTGCAATGCGAAGGAGAGAGAAAAAAGGAAAATAGAAAATAATTGCTCTCTTGTTAGAAACGGTAACCTAATGATGAAATAGAAAACAATTGCTATCTTGCTAGAAACGGTAACCTAATGATGACCTAATCCCCTTTAGTATTATTAGTATATATTAATATATAAAAAATACCAAAATTTGTGATTCGTCACATCCTATGCCAAAGCAAAAGAGTTAAAAAGATTGCGACTAAAACAAAACGACCGCTTATGCCAACATTGGCTGGGCGCTCATCATGATCAGCTCTTTTAGGACAGCAAGCAAAAATAAAAAAATTTTAGCTGAGATTGTACTTTGTTAAAACGGTACTTTTTCTAATTTTTTGTTTTGGTTTTCAATTTGTCTTTACCATAAAGTGGTTGAGCTATCGACAAAGAATATGAATAAATATATAAAAGAATAGCAAAAAGGTTACTTACAGCCGAGAATCTCCAACGTTGAAAGCGCTTTCATGTTAAGCTGGTAAAAAAAATTATGTTAACAATTCATATGCATTGGCACCTAAGACTCAAATTCTAAATTAAAATCATAAGTGCAATCTCAAATATTTTTTTTTGCTTTTTTTTATAATTTTATTCAAAATTTCATTTTTTTGTTCTTTTACTTTCTTTTGCTGTTGTGCTTTGGATTTCGGGCGTAATTTACTTATTAGTTATTTTTTTGTTTAATTTAAAAGATAGAGTAAAAATGCTAAAAAAAAAAATGGAATTTTTCCACTCCCTCAGAAACCTTTGATTTCCCTGCTGCTACATCTTCTTGTTTTATGTTTTGGTATAATCCCTCATAGGTGTATGCCGGCGAAAAGTAAAGGGTATATCGGATTTCGGTTGGCTGCTTCCAGCTCCGCAGATCAGCTGGTGCGATATGTCCTTGCCCTTTCTATGTACTTGTCGGACTATTAACTGGTAATTGTTGTGCTTTTGATACGGACTTGATGCAATTTGCCTATGTAAGGGTTGTGCTTCTAATATAAAAAGTGGTGGACGTATAATTTGCCATTCCTCTCTTCGCTAATCAGCTGCTTTGATGGTTTGTCTCGCCCAATGCATATGAAGTTGACTATTATTTGCGCTTAGTTGGATGCGTCTGACGTTGATTGTTTTTTTTTTTATTTGGTTGCCATTTGTCCAGTTCATTAGTACACTGTCAATATCAGCACACTTAAGGCGGTCATTTCTTGCATTTCCGTTTTACTTTTAATTAAATGCTTTTTAAAAGGACCTTTTTTATTTTTTTTTTTTTTTTATTTTTTTTTTTTTTTATTTAAATTTTGTTCACTTGAACTTAACTCCGCGTTTACTAATTGAAGTTGGTTGGGATTCTTTATTTTCCTCAAGTCGGACCAGCCGCGAATTAGACTCCCGTCCCTAGATGTGGAGAAGTTACAGGAAAGCGAAGCTGTTTCTCCATTTTTCACTCCTGCTTCCCACTGTCCTTATGGTGTGCTCTGTTACACCCACAAGAATAAATTCGCTTAGCAACAGCGGTTCCAAATTTTTGGATTTTTTCCTATGCTTTCTTACCCAAACTCTCACAAAAAGAAAAAAATTTCTCCCGCCAACACTATTTGGTGAGAGTTGACCCGAGAGCGGATTAGATCGGATTCCAGCCTCTTGGCGATCTAATGTTGCTCAACAATGTTGCTGCAACAATGTAATTAAACTTTTGTGCTTTTACCTATTTGCATTCGCAACAAGCCCTTACAATTATTAGAATTAAGTTGATATTTGGAAATAAAGAAAGTCGGTCATCACCACGGTATAATCAAAGTCTTCTCATTACGCGCAACACCGCGTGTTGACCCCAATCAATAATAATTGATAATACAGCTACATAGTGAGTATTAATTTAAATAAATACGGTAAAGTGAATTTAATTAATATATATATATATATACTCAGCCATTGAAGACACATAAGAGTTAGTAAATTTATATACTCAACCATTGGAGACACATTGGACTAAGTGAAAATTAAAATAAGCCATATAATAATCAATGGAAAATCCGAAATTAAAGAGAAACAAAATAAAAACAAAAAATGAAAAGGAGCTTAAGTGGTATGGTAGGCTACATTGTCAATAGGATTAAACATATATAAGAAAAAAAAAGTGAAGAAATGTAAAAGAAATAAAATTGAATGACGTCTCCCTCTTTAGTAGTCTCAGCCCCCTCCAACAGTAGATACCATTCCCCTCCAAAGTAGGTACCCATCCTGCCGCATTAATAAATAAAACTAGTTGAGAACGCTACTCCCAAATAGTTTTGGCGTCCGTCATTACCCCTTCTCCCGTAGGGACCCAATCAACTTTGGTAGTGGCGATCGACCTTCATTCATTCCATAATAAATGGCCTGTTTCCGCCTAATAAAAGTTTCCTAGATAGGGTCTTGCGATCAAGTAAACAAACGACGAATCCATGTCTCATCTCTCTAAGGTCTTGGAAACACGATAATATTCTTGTGTGTAAGCCCCCAAGACTGAGAGTTGTACCCCGGCCGAAGAAGATTTCTTACAAAGAAGTCTCTTCTATGTTATAATGCTTTCGAATTTGTATCCATTAAAAAGAATCATTTTGAAGTACTGTGAAGATGTCTTCAAGAGTTTCTTAGGTATCCTTGAGAACTATATTGACAGTTTCAAAGTTTGATATGGATTCTTTTATCAGGTATCACACTATCAGAAGGCTGTTGACAGGTGTCCTTGTGAAACTCGCTAAAAGTTTGTTCAGGTTTCTCTTTTCTGATGGCCTTGTAAAACTGGTGTTCTTATAAAGAATGTTGACTGGTTGACAGTTAGGATGTTGACTTGTTGATAGTTCTTGTACTTCCTTCTCTGGTGTCCTTGTGAAACCGGTATCCTTGTAAGAAAGTTATCCTTGTGAAGAATGTTAACATTCATTTGGTGTCATTATGAAAGTTATATGCTTGTGAAGGATGCTGCCTGGTTGCCTTTGTTAGCGAAGCCGAGCTTATTCTAGCCAAGCAAGAAAGAATTTTGTCTTATATAAAGTTTCTTATGATATAGTTTTTTCAATAAATTATTGTTATGAAAATCCCGTTTTAATTTTTTGGTTACCCTGCTGATACCCTGGTAAGCACTGTCGATAAAAGAAATATATCTGTCACGTGGTGTTGGTTGTAGTAAATTACAGAATTATATAAATATACCCTTTTTGCAAGGGTATAACAAAAACTCCCAAAGCTTATCTGCTTCAATTTTATACATAAGTTTATATAGCCATGTTCGTCTGACTGTCTGTCTGACAGATCGGATGATAATGTCAAATTGGTTGCAAAGAAACGGTCGTTATTTCAAAAGCGATTATCACGAAATGAACTGTTTGCGAATTTTGTATATTTTTTCAGTATTCTACCAAGTTTTATCTGAATTGGGTGTATTTCTTTAAGGAACGATCGGTAACAGGATAGTTTTAGACTCAGCTATATTGAATTGTAAGTTACGTAACATTCTTGTAACATTTTTTTATTATTTGGCATAATCTATAAATAAAAGCCGCAAAAAATCCAGGTGTTCTGATGTTTATAACAACTATTCTATTAACACCCCACATGTATGTAAAAAGTTATGCAATATTGATGGTAACAAACAAATGTGTATTGCAATATAGAGTTCGTAATTATTTGGGTATGTTTTATGAAATTGTAAAAGATTTAGTCTGTGAAGTTGGCAGCGGTAGACACTTCGCCACTTTTAAGGTAGAATAATAAAGAGAGTCCGTCCCATGCCTGCAGACATATAAACAAGAGGTGGAACTTTAATCCACATGAGTGAGATCTTACAAACTCCCATTTGAAAACCTACTCCAAATCCCAGCTTGGTCGCCATTTTAAAGAAAGATTCCTAGTTTTCAATTTCCCCGGCGCTTTTTTAAAGAAAATCATTTCAAAACAAATGTAGTATGCAAATGTAGGAAATTACCATCTTTCAAGAACTAACGTTTTATTCTCTAAACAAAACTCTTACTAAATGATATTCAGATTACTTTTCTTTACCAATACATATATTGTATTGGCTTCCTTGTGATCTTTTAAAGAGCGGCTTTAAACAGGACTTTGTGTAAACGGTCAGTCAGATATTGAAGATTCCAACTAAGTAATAGGCGTGGGAGCTCAAGTTAAAACTAGAAGGATGGGCTAACTTCGGCCACGCCGAAGTTCCGATACCTTTGCAAACTGTCATACATAAAAATTACCATAATCATAAGAAAGTATATAAAACTAAACATGCCGGTGGCTCCAAAAAAAAAACTTTTGAATAAACAATTTTTTTTGGTCCGATTGTTCCTATAGAAGCTATATCATATAGTCGACCGATTCTGTTGAAACTCAACAGACACATTTTTATATATACCAAACTTACATACACCAAATTTCGAGAGAATCTCTGTTAAACTAACCAAGATTTTCAACTGAAACTAATTTTATAGGAGCTATATGATATAGTGAACTGATTCTGATAAAACTTTGTTTCGAAGTACAATTTTAGGTACGTCGCCACAATGTACATGCAATGAGAGAGACGCAATCATTGGGTCCCGCACTTTGCCGTCCCGGTGTGTGTGAACGCCCCACTCTCTCAAGTAGTCAGCAAGAGCAGAGAGCTTAGCTTTAATTATCTACAATCTTTACGGGCACTCCCGCCTGTTACCCGGATGAACAGCTGTTAGCAAAGCCGGCCAGATCAGCAAAACTTTTCTGCAACTTGCGTAAAGCTCCACAGCAACGTAACAGCAGCAGCTGATCGCGCTAAGCTTTAAAATAAGCTTTCCAACAAGTGAGTAAGCTTAATTTAAAGCTCACCCAGATCTTAACAGAAGTGCAGCATACCTTCAACCCGTGGTTGTATGAAGTCAACTTTTGGCCACGCAATGACAACAACTGGTGGTGGTGTATCCGGCTGAACGATTGCCGACGATTGGCAGGCGTTGGTTCAATTCTCGGAAAGGGCAACTTGTTTTTAATTGTTTTTGCCTCCGGGGAATTTTTATTTTTTATTTCTATTTTTACAATTATATAGTTAGTTAACATATAAAAACTAAAACTAATTTTAAAAACTAATTTTAATTTTCATTATTAATTAAAATTACTTTACAATACCAACACATACACATAGCAACAAACATATCAGAATTGCCACCTCTACATATAAATAATATCAAACGCAAAATAGCCACTCCAATTCCCTCGCCGTAACCAATTCCTGAGCCAGCTGGAGGGCGACGATCTCCAGGCGGTTTTCGGCAGGCGCAACTCGCTTCACCGAACTCTGCCTCAGCATCAACATTGGGCTACACCAGAGCCCCCCTCGGCGGAGAAGCACCTCCAAGTCCCTAACCGGCGGGCGACCTCACCAGAGGGCAATGCAGTGGCAGCGATGCTAAAATGAGGCAGAGAACCTTCGAACTCCCCAAGCCCAGGCGAAACAGTTGGAGATATTCCATCAAAGAGAGCGAGAGGAGTAGGTTGCTGTAAAGAGTTAACACAGATGGGTCAACTCATTCAGGAAATAATAGACGCAACAACAATGGGCGGAGAATCTAAAGTGCGCCACATAAATAATAAAATGAGAGGACAGTTTATCCAACTGAGGAAGCTGTACGAAACTATTGCAGCCCAGTGTGAAAACCAGGAGTTTGATACCACATTACTAGCGGCAGCTCCGCAAACTGAGATTAGATACCAGAAGACGGAACTTCTTTCAACCCCGCAACGTAAGAGTGTACACACGCATACGGCAAGACTTACACAACCGTCGCGAGAAGATAATAGCAAAAAACTTCAGAAGGAGTTGCCAATCAACAGGAACAGGGGAGTAATCCTGCATGGCAAACAGTGGAGACAAAAAAGAGGCAGCAACATCCGGCACCACATGCGCCTCAAAAAAGACAGCGACCAGACGCTATACTAGTGCACAGCGCTGGTAGCATAACCAACAGCGAGATGCTTAGGAAGGTGACGCGTAACAAGGATGAAAACCTAAAGGCGCTTGGCTAAAACGTACAGTTGGTTCGCCGTACCGCAAAAGGAGATTTACTCCTACAACTAAAAACAGGAGGATCCAAAGACATCCTTAAACTAAAAGAGGATATTGGAGCTGTTCTCGGCAGCCAAGCCGAGACTGGAGCCCTCACTAATCTGACGAGGCTAGAAATTAGGGACCTGGACGAGATGACAACTCGGGAGGATATCTTACAGGCCCTTTCTTCACAGCTAAAGGTGACAGTGGAGGCAGATGCCATAAAAAGCATACGCCCGGCTTACTCTAGCACACAAAAAGCAACTATTGTTACTCCAGCAGGAACGGCGAACACTATTCTGAAGGCTGGAAAAATTAAGATTGGGTGGACCGTCTGCAGGATCAGGATTAATGACGCCCCTACCAAATGCAGCACGTGCCTGAGAACTGGCCACATTGCAGCCAAATGCGCTGACCAGGTCGACAGGAGTAACTGGTGTATCAAATGCGGAGCCAAGAATCATAAGGCCAGGGAGTGTAGGAGTCCCCCATTCTGCTTCCTCTGCGAGGCCAGCGGCCTGGTTGAACGCGCATATAGAGCCAGAGGGCAAAGCTGCCCATCATCTGCAGATTCCGCGACAGGAAGACTAACCCTTCACAAGCGTCAAATATGAAGATACTCCAACTCAATATGAACCACTGTGCAGCGGCGCAAGATCTACTGGAGCAAACTGTTCTCGAACTAAATGTTGACATAGCGATTCTGAGCGAGCGCTACAGAAGACGTGTAGAAAATACATGGTTCTGTGACAACACTGGGAAGGCAGTAATTTGGCTCTGTGGCAGAAATTTACCACCTGCCCAAATGCAGTATGCTTCAAATGGCTTTGTGCGAGCCAAATTCAGCGACACTTGGATATATAGCTGCTACTTGGCACCAAGTTTACATATTCGAGCATTCGAACTGATACTTGATCAACTTGCTGATGATGCAAGAGGTAAGAGGAACAATAATCGCTGGCGATTTCAATTCCTGGTCCGAGGAATGGGGTAGTAGCCAAACAAATACAAGAGGCCGTGCTCTAATGGAGGCTTTCGCTACATTAGACATCTCCGTGCTTAACACAGGATCTGAGCACACTTTCCACAGAGCTGGATATGGTTCTGTAATTGATATTACTTTTGCAAGCCGGCAACTCTTTTCTTCCGCCAAATGGGAACTCTGCAAGCGCGATACGGCGAGCGATCACTCTGCCATCATCTGCACAATAGGCAATTGCTCAACACAAAGGTCGGTGTTACAGCAGAGATGCAAACAGTACAAAATTGATACTCTCAATGCAACGTATTTTAGGTCGGCCCTCGTTATTCCACCTCTGACAGATGATGCGAACAATTGTGCAAATCAAATTTCAAACGCAGTGACAGTAGCCTGCGACGCCAGTATGCAGACCAGCAGAAAGCACAGTCGGCGTCAGCACTCAGTTTACTGGTGGAATGCAGATATAGCGGAGGCAAGGAAAATGTGTCTTAAGTCTAGAAGATGCTACCAAAGATCACGAGGTACGGAAAACTTCTTCATGCTTCAGAGGGAATACTCATATAGGCGAAGAGATTTAAAAAATGCCATAAAAGAAAGCAAGCGAAAATGCTTTCTAGATCTCTGTGATGCTGCAGAAAATGACATCTGGGGAAAAGCCTTTAAAGTGGCTACAAGAAAGCTAAAAGCAAATAAGCCTGCTATCCTAGACGAGGCCCAAATGAAAAATATTATGGAAACATTCTTTCCTGATACTTAGACGGTACCCTCAAGGAGAGTCTTCCAGCAATTTTCTGCAGAGGACACGAAAGTAAGTCCAGAAGAGGTGATCACAGCTGCAGCAAATCTAAATGATCATAAAGCTCCAGGACCAGATGGAGTACCAAACAAAGCCCTGAAACTCGTTGTTTGTCTCGCTGCTGATAAGTTTGCTGAAGTATTCAACAAGTGTATATCTGAGTGCTCGTTTCCCAACTGTTGGAAAATGCAAGATCTCATATTGCTACCAAAACCTAACAAGCCTGCAGAAGACCCTTCCGCCTATAGACCGATCTGTCTGCTAAGCTCGCTGGCTAAAATATTAGAAAAACTGTTAGCCACACGTCTAGAGAACGCCATTAAGTATACAGGAGACCTGTCCCCAATGCAATTCGGTTTTCGCAAAGGAAAGTCAACAGTTGATGCATTACAGATGGTTGTAGATACTGCTGCTAAAGCCATTGACGGCCAACGTTGGAAATGAGGAGATAAAAAGTACTGCCTGATCACTACGCTAGATGTTAAAAACGCATTGACCAAACTGGAGTCGTATACTTGATGCCCTACATAGGTTCCAAGTCCCAGGACATCTTGTTCATATGGTTGAGGATTACTTTAGAAATCGACTCTTTCGATACAATACCCAGAACGGTACTCGTATTTACAAAGTTCAAAAAGGAGTTCCGCAGGGCTCAGTAGTTGGCCCCCTCCTATGGAATATTATGTATGACGGCATTCTGCGGCTACAGCTTTCGCCCGACACAAAAATAATTGGCTTCGCAGACGACGTAGCACTTGTGGTTGTGGCAAAGCATCTCCACGACGCGGAAGCAATGACGATGTCATCTGTGGGCATAATTAAGCAATGGCTCTGCAACGCAGGGCTCGAGCTAGCACATCAAAAAACAGAGACTGTCCTAATTAGCAGCCGAAAAGCAGTTGAATCTGCCGAAATTGTGCTATATATATGCACTATTAAATCTACGAGATGCATCCGATATCTAGGGGTATTGCTAGACACCCGCCTCTCCTTTAAGGAGCACCTGGCCAACCTAAACAGCAAGGCAACGGAACTAGGACAAAGCCTCAATCGCATCCTGCTAAACTCAAGAGGACCTAGACAAGGCCAACGTTTACTTTTAGTGAACGTGCTTAAGTCGAACATTCTGTACTTCGCCCCGGTTTGGGCAAAGCAGGGAAATCAACGGTTTCGGAGGGAGTGGGAAAATAATTTTTTTTTTCTTAGCATTTTTAATTACTCTACCTTTTAGATTAGACAAAAAAAAATAATAACTAATAAGTAAATTACGCCAGAAATCCAAAGCACAACAGCAAAAAGCAAAAGAAAAAAAATAAATGCAATTTTGAATAAGATTATAAAAAAAAGAGCAAAAAAAAAAAAAAAAAAAAAACTTGAGATTGAATGATTTTAACTTAGAATTTGAGTCTTAGGTGCCAATGCATATGAATTGTTAACATAATTTTTTTTACCAGCTGAACATGAAAGCGCTTTCAACGTTGGAGATTCTCAGCTGTAAGTAACCTTTTTGCTATTCTTTTACATATATTTATATCATAGGTAGGGAGGGCAAACGCACCGTTCGCAAATAATCGCAACGCACGGCCAAATCATAAAATAATTATATAATTATAAATGTAACGGGTAACGTACATACGGGCCTGTATCTTTTAAATCAAGAATCGCTGTCACGCATTAATTTTCCGGCTTTAGCTCATCGACAAGAGGGTGGTATCTTAAGCGATCTCCGGTTTAAAATTGGTCGCACATGCCCTGTATATGATTATTCTACAATTAAAAGTTGAGCGTGAATGCGACAAAAAACATTTATCGGACGAAATCGGAAATTTCAATAATAGGAAGAAGACAGAGAAGAAAAGATTTACGTTGCAAGACGCCAACCCCAAGATGTGAATCTTTTGCCCTCCCAATCTATGATCACCGCCGCTTGAGGCATGGACTCAGGTGATCCCTTGGTGCATCACTGTGGCGGCATAGGCTTAAACATGAATTTTGTTCTAATTTAGTTCATTCTAACAATAGTTGGAATTATCTAGAGTATCACGACTGGGTAATTCAAATAGGCCGATGTCCGGGTGACACCCTAATTGACCTGGTTGAATTGACTGGGCTAATCCTAATATAGTGTGTTCTCAAGTCGATGTCCGGATGACACCCTAGTCTACTTGATACCTTTCCTTTGTGTATGTGAAAATGTTGTTAAATATAAACTATCCTTCCCCCTTCCCTCTTCCCTCCTCTGGTTGGCATAGTTAACTTGATAAACAATTGCAGCAAGCCAACTCCTAATAGTATGGATATGCTCCCTTTTTCTAGTCATCGCCTGGGGTGACTGAGAGTTGTACCCGGCCTGGAAAAACTTCCTTACAACTTGCAAGATATGTTAGAAAGTACATAAAACTCATATATACCAAATTTAGTGATAATCGCTTTTGAAACAACCAAGATATTGCTCGAAATCTATATTCATGTTATGATATAGTCTACCGAATTTGATAAAACTTGGCGGATATGTTAGGAAGTATATTGAACTAACAAATACTGGCTTTTGTGATATTTTATTGGAAAACAATAATGTTATTGAAGTTAAAGCTTATTCGCAACCGATCATTTCTATGGGAGCTATATGATATAGTCATCCCATCGGAATGATTTCGAGATTTTTAATGTTTGATCGAATCTATAAAATGAAAAAATTGTGAAGAAAACAGAAGAATTAGATTTGTCTGACCTCAAACACGTTCCAGTAAAGACAAAAATATGAAAATCGAAAAATAGACTATCTACCTAGAGCTTTTCAAGTTTTGATTTTAATCCTCTAATGTTCTGGTAGGCCAGAGTAAGGTACGAAATTAGTTTTTTGACCCGCCAGCAGGTACTGACGAGCCAGAATTAAGAGGAATATTAATATCTTGCTACGTTTACGTTGATGACGTAATAATTTTTTCTGAAAACATGCAAAACCATGTTAACCATATCGCCTGCGTCTTAGACAAACTATACCAGGCCAATATGACAGTTTCGCCAGAAAATTCACACTTTTTAAAAGAAAGTGGAATATCTAGGTTTCCTGGTCTCAAGAAATTATATAAAGACATGTCCAAGTAAAGTTGAAGCGATTCGTAACTACGAATTGCCAACAACTCTATTTAACGTCAGATCATTCCTTGGACTGGCAAACTACTATGGGTGTTTTATCAAAGACTTCGCGTCTTTAGCGAAAGCTATAGGTAACATCTTAAAGGGCGAAAACGGCAAAGTGAGAGCTGGACAATCAAAAAAAATACCGGTCAAATTCGACAAAAGTCAACTCGCAGCATTTCAAAAACTAAAAGAGGTTCTCACATCTGAAAATGTAATGTTGCTCTATTCTGACTACAGATACAGAGCAACAGATACTTTGTCCTTTGGTCTAGGGGCAGTCCTACCACAAGGTCGAAAACCAACCACCATGATATCAAAAACATTGAAAGATAAAGAACTTATATTTGCAACAAATGAAAGGGAATTACTTGCTATAGTTTGGGCTTTGAAAAGCCTCCGAAATTATCTGCACGCAGTAAAAAATTTAAATATCTTTATCAGCTTCTGACGTTTGCAGTATTAGACCGCAATCCCAACGCGAAAATCAGTAATCTTGTTCGATAAAAAATTCAACATACAATTGATTTCTCAAACAGAGACTCGATAATCGAAAGAGTTTGCGATGTAGTCAAAAAAAGACGTCGCTAACGCAATTTATTGCGAGTTACCGGTACTTTCACTCATACAACATTTCCAACAACAAAATTTCGATACAAAAAACACATGGTAAATGACATTATTGACAAAACGAACAATAAGAAATAATTGTAACTGAACACAATCGAGCTCATAGAGCAGTCCAAGAAAACGTTAAACAGATTTTACAGGACTATTTCTTCCCAAAAAAGACAAAACTAGCAAACGAAATTGTTTTAAATTGCAAAATTTGTAAAACAGTTAAGTACAACCGTCACCCACAAAAACAAAAACTTGGAGAAACTCCCATACCGACATATCAAGACGATCTATTGCGGTAAAGTCCGAAACAATAAAATAACTACTAAGCAACCAGTATAGCATCCAAATTGTAAATGCCCCACCACTCCATAGTATATTCAACGGACAAGTCGAGAGATTCCTTAGCACCCTCTGCGACATTGCAAGATGCCTAACAGTTTAAAGGAAACTTACTAATACTGTTGAAACGATACTTCAGGCAACTATTGAATACAACAACCCAGTTCACTTAGTAACAAACAAACGTAAAATCGATGTAATCCACTTATCCTCCCCAGAACGCGAAATGGAAATAAGTAATAAAGTTCAAAAAGCACAACAACTTCAAATGAACAGAGTAAATAAAACAAGATATGATAGACAATTTCAGGTAGGCGATACAGTCCTTGTAAAACCAACAGACGTTTAGGAAACAAACTGACACCCGTGTACCAAGAAAATAAGATTGGCGCAGACTTAGGGACAACGGTCTTAATAAAAGGGATCGGGATTGGTCTACAAGGACAATCTAAGATAAACAAAACATTAAATTCCTCTTTTTATCTTTTTAGGATTTGGGCTATAATTCTTTTTGCCACAACGATAACGGCGAAACTTACTGATTGTACTAACACAGATTACATACCGATCTCAGACGGATATGTAACCATTTGGACGGATTTTCAATATTTAAAACACTCAACTAACCTTAATTTATACTCAGAAATAGTAAAATACACGAAAGAATTTAGAAATCATTTTCCACGATCACACATGAGACAGTTATTAGACGCAGATATACAGCATATAGAAACACTAATAGGAACAGTAAAAATCCATCATAGACATGCTAGGATTATTAATATGTTAGCCACTATTTTTGAAGTCGTAGCCGGTATACCAGACTCCGATGACTTCGAAAAACTTAAATTTACACAGACAGAACTTGTAGAATCAGAAAACAGGCAAAGAACTATAATCACAAAAATGCAAGAACAAATAAATAAGCTAACCAACACTGTAAACCTTTTAATAAAAAATACAAAAACAAAGCAAGTGGACACAGAACATTTGTATGAAACATGGCTTTCAAGAAACAGAATAATTATTTTATAATTAGAAACTTTAATGCTATCAGTAACACTTGCAAACGTTGGAATTGTAAACCCCTGCATATTGGATTCTACTGACTTAAAAAATATTATCAATGAACACCCTATAAATAAATAAGTATCTCAAATTAAAGTTTTGCAAAAGAACAATTTCCTACATTTTATCATAAGATATCCTAAGCCTAATATAGTGTGTAAAAAATAATTGTATACCCTATTCAACACAATAATTCTAAATAAAACGGATCATCAGGAAATATCAAGCCTGCCATAACTACGCCTCAGTGAAATTTTACCAACGAGATCAGAAGACCAAACGTTAACGTGAACTTCAAGCAGTATAATTACAGTTTCAAGAAACCTGAGGACGTCATTCGCCTAAGTGGGGGAAGAGTTAACACAACTGACCAGCAAAACATAAATATTCAAGCTGATCATGCACTGTCAGCATGAATGCATAAGAGTTTACGTTACTAAACATTCCGAAACGGATATTGCACAACAAGCACAGAAGTTCCCACGCGCAACAGTGTTGCGACTCCTCGCGTAATATGCAGGGTCAGCGTCTTTAGGGCTTAGGGCCAGCTTTTATTATTAGAATTTTTGTCACTGGAGGTCAGTTAAAACATTGAAATCGGAACGGGGGAAAATAATCAATGGAAAATCCGAAATTAAAGAGAAACAAAATAAAAACAAAAAAGGAAAAGGAGCTTAAGTGGTATGGTAGGCTACATTGTCAATAGGATTAAACATATATAAGAAAAAAAAATTGAAGAAATGTAAATGAAATAAAATTGAATGACGTCTCCCTCTTTAGTAGTCTCAGCGCCCTCCAACAGTAGATACCATTGCCGCAATTTTTTTTAGGTTTCTCTTTTCTGATGGCCTTGTAAAACTGGTGTTCTTATAAAGAGTGTTGATTGGTTGACAGTTAGAATGTTGACTTGTTGATAGTTCTTGTACTTCCTTCTCTGGTGTCCTTGTGAAACCGGTATCCTTGTGAGACTGTTATCCTTGTGAAGAATGTTAACATTCATTTGGAGTCATTATGAAAGTTATATGCTTGTGAAGGATGCTGCCTGGTTGCCTTTGTTAGCGAAGCCGAGCTTATTCTAGCCAAGCAAGAAAGAATTATGTCTTATATAAAGTTTCTTATGATATAATTTTTTCAATAAATTATTGTTATGAAAATCCCGTTTTATTTTTTTGGTTACCCTGCTGATACCCTGGGAAGCCTTGTCGATAAACGAAATATATCTGACAAGTGGTGTTGGTTGTAGTAAATTACAGAATTATACAAATATACCCTTTTTGCAAGGGTATAACAAAAACTCCCAAAGCTTATCTGCTTCAATTTTATGCATAAGTTTATATAGCCAGGTTTGTTTGACTGTCTGTCTGACAGATCGGATGATAATGTCAAATTGCTTGCAAATAAACGGTCGTTATTTCAAAAGCGATTATCACGAAATGAAATGTTTGCGAATTTTGTATATTTTTTCAGCTTTCTACCAAGTTTTATCTGAATTGGGTGTATTTATTTTAGGAATGATGGGTAACAGGATAGTTTTAGACTCAGCTTCAGTTTTCTACCAAGTTTTATCTGAATCGGGTGTATTTATTTTAGGAACGATTGGTAACAGTATAGTTTTAGACTCAGCTATATTGAATTGTAAGTTACGTAACATTCTTGTAACATTCTTTTATTATTTGGCATAATATATAAATAAAAAACGTAAAAAATCCAGGTGTTCTGATGTTTATTACAACTATTCTATTAACACCCCACATGTATGTAAAAAGTTATGCAATATTGATGGTAACAAACAAATGTGTATTACAATATAGAGTTCGTATTTATTTGGGTATGTTTTATGAAATTGTAAAAGATGTAGTCTGTGAAGTTGGCAACGGTACACACTTCGCCACTTTTAAGGTAAAATAATAAAGAAAGTCCTTCCCATGCCTGCAGATATATAAACAAGAGGTGGAGCTTTAATCCACATGAGTGAGATCTTACAACCACCCATTTGAAAACCTACTCCAAATCCCAGCTTGATTGCCATTTTTAAGAAAGATTCCTAGTTTTCAATTTCCCCGGCGCTTTTTAAAAGAAATCTAAAAAATCGTGAGACTTTGCATTTCAAAACAAGGAAAGGCAAATGTAGGAAATTACCATCTTTCAAGAACTAACGTTTTATTCTCTAAACAAAACTCTTACTTAATGATATTCAGATTACTTTTCTTTACCAATACATATATTGAATTGGAAGCTATTTTATCAAGATATACTCTAGCTTGTCTGTCCCTCTGTCTAGAAACTTGCACATTTATGACCCATCCTCGAGTTCGAGATCTCAGCTTTTGCGTCCCACAGTTGAATGTGAGTTCCGCAGATACTTGTACGTCCCTCTGTCTTCAAACTCGCACATTTGTGACCTCTGCTAGGTATCGCGATCGCGACCTTTATCGCTGTTTCTGCGTCTTAAATGTCCCGTCCCCGTAAATGCGTCGCGCATTTACTCGCAACCTGATGACCTCTGCCGCAAAAATAACGGAAAGAGCTTGGTGAGCCAAGTGAGCCACTGCGTGCCCACCCTTACTCTAGGTAGTTGATGCGTACAAAGCGCAGTACGTTCAAGTGATCTAAGCGACTGTTACAATCAAACCCTAGCAGACAGCCTGCAAAAACGGAGTTACGTGGACAACTTACTTAACTTAAATAAGAATGCAAATTTTTTACGAACTAGAAATTTCAAAATAAAAGTTTTATGCATAGGAATAGAGAGCTCTGGTTCAATTGCAGGATAAAGGCGGTAGTAATTGGATCAACATACTCAAAAAAGTTATGTAATGCATAATTAAAAGTTATTTTAGACGGACTTAAAGGGAGCTGGTTTAAAAGAAATAGAAAGGGATGAACTAGTAATATAAAAAGAGTTTTGGTTGTGTAAGGATCATTGTTTTTTTTTTCGACCATCGCTTGACGAAGGAAACTGAAATGTGACAAGTGAAACTTCATTCTTGGTTCATGAGCACAATTAAACTGTGATATGACATATCTGAAAGTTTTCAATAACTGCTTTAAGCAGAAAAAAAACTCTGTACGTAAGACAAAGTTCAAGATCATCAACGAACATAAACATACGGGAATGAGTTGCTACTGAAGAAAGGACAGTTATAAAGAAAGACAAAAGAAATGGTCCTAGGTGGCTTCCTTGTGATCTTTGAAAGAGGGGCTTTAAACAGGACTTTGTGTAAACGGTCAGTCAGATATTGAAGATTCCAACTAAGTAATAGGCGTGGGAGCTCAAGTTAAAACTAGAAGGACGGGCTTACTTCGGCCACGAAGTTCGGATACCTTTGCAAACTGTCTTTTTCAATTACATATAAATTACCATAATCATAAGAAAGTATATAAAACTAAACATGCCGGTGGCTCCAAAAAAAAAACTTTAGAATAAACAATTTTTTTTGGTCCGATTGTTCCTATAGAAGCTATATCATATAGTCGGCCGATTTTCTTAAAACTCAACAGACACATTTTTATATATACCAAACTTGCATACACCAAATTTCGAGAGAATCTCTGTTAAAAGAACCAAGATTTTCATCTAAAACTAATTTTTTGGCCGATTGTTCCTATAGGAGCTATATGATATAGTGAACCGATTCTGATAAAACTTGCAAGATATGTTAGAAAGTATATAAAACTCATAAATACCAAGTTTAGTGCTTTTGTAACAACCAAGATATCGAAATCTATATTCAAAACCTATCGTTCCTATGAGAGCTATATGATATAGTCAACCGATTTTGATGAAACTTGGCGGATATGTAAGGAAGTATATAGAACTCACAAATACTGGCTTTTGTGATACTTTATTGGAAAACAACATTGTTATTGAAGTTAAAGCTTATGTACAACCGATCGTTCCTATGGGAGCTATAACATATAGTCATCCGATCGGAATGATTTCGAGATATACAATGCCTGCAGCAAAAAGAAGCCTAGGTTTTAAATTTCAGCTCTGTAGCTTTAAGGGTGTAAGAGGAGATTGCGTTGATTCAGACAGACGGACAGACAGACGGACATGGCTATATCAACTCAGCTCGTCGTCCTGATCAAGAATGTATACTTTATATAGTCGGAGATGCTTCCTTCTATGCGTTGCAAACTTCAGAACATATTTAAAGTTAGAAATTTCTTTGTGGCATCAATTTATCACCAGCACAAATGCTATATGCGGCTAATGGCATTGTGTGGGCTAAATTCAACGATATGTGGAATTTACTAGATGGCACCAAGCCGATAGAGAGAGCGTAGAGGAAAGATAAAAATAATAGTTGCTGGTGATTTGAATTCCTGGTTGTAGGAGTGGAGCAGTAGCCAAAACAAATACAAGAGGCCGCACTCTGCTGAAGGCTTCCACAACGTTAGACGTATCCGTGCTTGATACGGGATCCCAGCACACTTCTCATAAAGCCGGACATGGCTCCGTAATTGACATTACATTTACAAGCAGGCAAACGCTCCGTTCAGTATGGAGACCAGCAGGAATCAGAGTCGGCGCCAGCACGCGGTTTACTGGTGGAATGTTCACATAGCGGAAGGAAGAAGTGCCTAATCTGAAAACTTCTTCACGTTTCACCGGAAATATTTACACAGGCGAAGAGATCTAAAAAAAGCCATAAACGAAAGCAAACGTAAATGCTTCCTAGAACTGTGTGATGAAGCAATAAACAACATTTGATGAAAAGCATTCAAAGTGACGACAAGAAAACTTAAAGCAAACAAGCCTGCCACTCCAGACAAGGCCTTAATGAAAAACATTGTAGAAACACTGCTTCCGAATACCACGTTAGCATCCTCAAAGAGAACCCAAGTAATCTCAGCAGCAGCAAACCTACAGGATAATAATACAATAAAGCTCCAGGCCCAGACAAAGTATCAAATAAAGCCCTGAATCTCGCTGTTCGCCTTTGTCCCGATAAGTTTGCTAAGTATTCAGCAAAAGCATCAGGATTGCTTTTTTCCCAAATGCTGGAATGTTCAAGACCTTGAATTATTAAACAAACCTAACAAGCCTACAGAAGACCCTTCCGGGTACTGACCGATTTGTCTAGTAAGCTCGCAAGAATTTTAAAAAACTGCAAGCAATGCAATTCGGGTTTACCGATAGTAGCTATTGCTGCTAAAGCGATTCAGGGCTGTGGAACGTAATGTACGACGGCATTCTGTGTTTTCAGATTCCGCACGATGCCAAGATAATCTGCTTCGACGCTTTGATGACGTAGCACTTGTGGTTGTGGCGAAACATTTCCATGATGCAATGGCCGAAATGGTGGCATCGGTAGGCACAAAAAACAGGGACTCTTTAACGCAGCCGAAAAGTAGTTCAATCAGCTGAAATTGTGCTAGACACATGTACTGCTGGACACTCGTCTCTCTTTTAAGGAACACCTGGAAATGTCAACAGCAAGGATACTGAACTGGGAAGAAACCTCAGTCGCATTTTGCTTTATTCAAGACGGCAAGGCCAATGAGTACTATTGGTGAATATTCTTAAGTATGCAATTCTGTACGACCCCCTGGTGTCAGCGAATGCGATGCAATGCAAATCATATAGAAGAGGCAACTTATCGGCTCGGTTTCAAAACCTTATCTGATGATGCCATAAAGTAATAGCGGGCATGACGCCCACCGATTTTTTAACCCGGGAGGCCTCCGACACTTTTGCACAGTGGCCGAATATCAAGTGGAAACCATCAACAAGAAAAGTCAAGACAGCTAGTCTAGAGTAGTGGCAGATACGCTGGGCCAGAGCTTGGAAAGGCAGGGGGACATATAGACTTAATCAAATTCCTACACAGGCGACACGGTGAGGTCACATTCCAGCTGACACAAATACTAAGCGATAATGGGTCCTTCTGGTATTATTTGCAGTCCTTTGGCCATTAAACCAGCACTGCACAATGTGCCCAAATTTTTTTAATTTAGCATTTAATTTAGGCCAAGGTGGCCTTTACATTTACTTTTTTCGGTTTTTTGTGTGGAAAGTCAGAATTTATCTTGTCTATTAAATTAATCTGTAATCCTCTGGTCCTTGGACCCATTTGCATAGTATCTCCGAAGTCTACTCAATTGTAACTGTTGGTTGGTCTAGAGACAGAATCTTATAAGAAAAGAGAATCTTATAAAATACAATAACATTTTTGGTGTCCCAACTTTGGCGTTCGAATTTACAGAAATGTAATAATCCAAACATGACTATTCCTTATTTCCTAAAAACATTCACGAAAACTATTTTGGTCTATCTGGTTGTCTATTTGAAATGTCTTGACAGTGGTCAAAACTGTATACCGGTATTGATTAGTATATATGTATAGTTTGGCAGATTCATTGGGAAGTGTCTTAAACTATTCAAACTTAAATTTAAAGTCCGTGATTTTCATCCAATATGTTTCCGTCCGATATATTGTTTATTTATCGGGAACGAATTTGCTACTAAACGATTACGTATTATTGCCCCAATAGCCGCAACAGTTTGTAAAACGTATCGAAAGTCTAAAAAACGCAGATCACCAAAGGATGTTGTGTGTTGCTCGATATTTGCTGTATCAACGAAACAATTATTACAAATATAGCCAGAGTTCGCCTCAGCTGACGTACACTTTAAAATGTTAAATGAGATTGCAAATCTGCTGTAAGGCTACTTTTATAATATGTTAGCCATTAAACAAAAGTGTGGGTTATTAGAATCTATGATGTTGACGCACATTAATAATGATATCAAGGACAACCATCTCCAGAAATAAATATCGAACATAGGTTACTTTTAATAAACTTTCATACTATATACTACTGATTGCGCAACAGTGCAATCAAAGAGCGGTTTTAAAATGATTAGACAAGAGAGGTAGAGCCGTCAGTTAAATGTTTCTTGTAATTACCAAAAACTACGGCATTGTAATTCGAAGCATCCGGACCCAGTAACCTCAGAATTTTTGATTTCGTCAGATATCCATATAAGTCCAAATCGAGATCAACCATAAATAAAACCGACTCTTGTTATAAAAATCTTGTAAAAAAATCTCAGTAGACTGAAGGAAAAGTATTGTATTCTTAAATTCACACAACACACGTATACTGTAGCTAAGTGCAATTAGGCTAAAAAGGCTGAAAAAAAGGGATATTATTATATATTAGGATAATCTAGTGTCAAAGATTCTTATTGATAAGATCGCTTAAGTGACTGAAATTCTAATAGGTACTAATAGGACGATGACCTGATTTTATTACATATTATATATTATATATTATTATATGTGTCATTGGGTAAATATATGTATTCATACGCGGTAATGTATGTTGCGTTTAAAAAAACATACGACAGTGTGAGGATATATCTCTATCTCTATATATATAAAAATAAGTTGCTGTTCGTTAGTCTCGCTAAAACTCGAGAACGGCTGAATGGATTTTTCTATTCTTGGTCTTGTATTATTCGTGGAGGTCTAGGGAAGGTTTAAAAGGTGAGAAAAATTCGAATAATTGCCGGGAAAATCCTCAAAACAGCATTTTTCTATTTCCCATACAAACGTAGGAATTTAGCTGCGTTTGTACACCCTGTTAAAATTTGGCCACCCTATTCGTCGGATAACAGGGGAAACACCAACCCTATTTTGTTTGTGCACCCTATTATATTTGCTTGAATAATATGGCAAGGAGTTGAATAATATCTTGGAGTTTTAGTTAGATGGTAGCATCCGTTCCGTTACTCAACAAAAGTGAAAGTGAATCGCGAACGCGACAAAATTGCATAGTCTCACAACACATAGTACATAAATAGTAATCGGCTTCGAGAAACTCAATTTAAGCTAACTTTAGTTGTTAATCTGTCCAATTATTTTTTTAATAAGACTATATAGAAAACGAAAGATAAATCTTAAGTTTTGTCACAAATTAAATTATAAATCTTAAGTTAAATTTCTGAACGCAATCATAATATTTGACATTAGATTTGACAACCAACTAATATGTCAATCCATCCTGTCGCACTTCAGAGCACGGAAAAAAGTATTACGATATTATATCTATCTTTGTGGCTACGTGCGCGAGAACTTTCTTTACTTTGGTAATCCTTTGTGATAGTGACATTCCAAGTAATCTGCTCTTTTTTGTGATAGTGACACTTTACTGCTAAATGAGCGGAAAATTTTCTCACTTTGATTAATTACAATTTACGATGCCGAGGAGAGGACGACCTGACTTAGGTCGTCGTAGTCAATAAAATGTGCGAAGAGCTACCTCACGTGCTAACCGCACTGATGACCAGAGACACACAGATCAAGAAAATAGTCGTATTGCTATGTCAGAATTGCGTTCTTCAGTGAGTGACAATGTAGGAGATAGCCTTAGAATGCAACGAGTTCTTGCACCTCAAACACAACAACAGCAAGCTAGACATAATGAAATTGAGCGAATCCGCAGACGCAGTGCTCCTGTGATTCTTGAACGAGCTGCATTCCACTATGATCCGGCAAAATGAAAACAATTTGTAAATATTGTAAGGCGTTAAAATACACAAGTGAACCTACTGGATTATGTTGTGCTGAAGGCAAAGTAAAATTACCACAATTGGTCCCACCACCAGATCCTTTACGCTCTTTAGTTTCTGGGATTGGAAATGATTCTAAGCACTTCTTGACCAACATTTAGAAATATAACAACTGTTTCCAGATGACATCATTTGGTGCTACACATATTATACAAGACAATTTCATGCCCACTTTCAAGGTATTATATATAAGAATATTTTTTGTATTATTCAAGTTTGTACTAAAATATATATATCGGAAATAATTAATGGAAAAATTTTTTAAAATTACAGATACAAGGACAAATTTATCACTTACTGGGAACTCTGTTACCACTACCTGATGCAGATCATCAATTTTTACAAATTTATTTTATGGGCAATTCAGATGCGGAAATTAATAATCGTTGTGCTCACAATTCAATTACAAAATGTTTTTTCATCAGTATAACAATTTAGTCAACATGTTCAAAATAGCATTGGATCGGATGCCATCTGATAGCCATAATATTATTATTCGAGCTGACAAAACACCTGCCGGTGAACACACAAGGAGGTTCAATTCACCTACCATTGATGAAGTGGCTGTTGTCATTGTGGGAGAAAATTTACAATCTAAAGATATTGTGCTTCATCGTCGGAATAGTGATTTAAAACGTGTATCTGAAACACACAGGAGTTATGATGCACTACAATATCCTTGGCAGGGGGAAGATGGATACCATTTTAATATCAAAATGGTAAATCAAGTAACAAATAAATGAATTGAACAAGATTAAATAATATTTTTAAATTCAATTCATCTGAGTAACAATTTAAACATTTATCATTTTTGATTGCAGGTGCTGAAACCAACAAAAAAGTTAGTGCTATGAATTTCTATTCATACAGACTCATGATCCGTCAAGGTGAAGTAAATCATATTTTGATGTGTCAACGACTTTTTCATCAGTTTGCAGTTGACATGTATGTCAAAACTGAGACTGAACGATTGACATACATCCGTTTGAACCAACGACGACTAAGGTCAGAGGAATACATCCATCTCCGCGATGCTATAAATGCTGATGGCAATGTGAATAATGTAGGAAGAATGGCAATTTTGCTAGCTACTTATATAGGAAGCCCACGCCACATGCATGAATATGCTCAGGATTCTATGTCATATGTTAGGCATTATGGCCGCCCAGACTTATTTGTTACATTTACATGTAACCCAAAATGGTCCGAAATCGAGAAGGAATTACTACATAGCCAAACACCACTTGATAGACATGACATAACTGCCAGAGTTTTTAAACAAAAATTAAAATCTTTTATGAATTTCTTAATAAAGCATTGTGTGTATGGCCAAGTCCGTTGTTGGATGTACTCTGTAGAATGGCAAAAGCGTGGATTGCCACACGCGCACATTTTAGTCTGATTAGTGGACAAAATACGGCCAGATGAGATTGATTCCATAATTTCAGCTGAAATTCCAGATGAAATAGTTGACCCGAAATTGCATGCAGTAATTACCAAACACATGATACATGGACCTTGCGGACATTTCAACTACAATTCACCCCGTATGGTCGACGGTAGGTGTTCCAAGCGATACCCAAGAGACCTGCTTGCTGAAACCATAACGGGAAATGATGGATACCCATTGTATCGTCGGCGATCAGTTGCGGACAGTGGGCGATCGGTAGTTGTGAAGGTAAGAGGACAAAATGTTGATGTAGACAATCGTTGGATTGTGCCATACTCGCCAATATTGTCCAAAGATTTTGAGACTCACATCAATGTGGAATATTGTAATTCTGTGAAGTCGATAAAGTACATATGTAAATATGGTAATAAAGGTAGTGATATGGCTGTCTTCGATGTAACCAATGCAAATGATGAAATATCACAGTACCAGATGGGTCGCTATGTAAGTAGCAACGAAGCTATTTGGCGTATCTTTTCATTTGCGATCCATGAAAGACACCCTACAGTAGTCCATTTAGAGAATGGTCAACGAGTTTATTTTAATGAATCTAACGCGGCAGACAGGGCGGCACATCCACCGTCGACAACATTAACACTTTTCTTCACAGTCTATCAAACTGATGATTTTGCTCGCACTTTGCTGTATTACACATGGAACGCATCATCGAAAGCGTTTCAGCGTCGAAAACAAGGAGCACCAGTTGAAGGACATTCAAATGTATTTGCTTCAGATGCTCTGGGTCGAATCTACACAGTACATCCAAATAACGATGAATGTTATTATTTGCGGCTGTTATTGGTGAATGTTCGTGGTCCGACATCGTTTTAACAACTGAGAACAGTTAATGGACAGCTCTGTGCGACTTACCGTGAGGTATGTCAACTATTACATTTACTTGAGAACGATTCGCACTGGGATGATACGCTCAAGGATTCCGTAATATCTTCGTCGCCGCATCAAATTCGTACATTGTTTGCGATTATTATATCGACATGTTTTCCCTCGAATCCAAAAGATTTGTGGGTTAAGTATAGAGATGACATGTCTGAGGATGTTTTGCATCGTGTGCGCCGTCAAACTTTGAATCCTACACTACAAATGACTGAAGGAATTTACAATGACACATTGATCATAATAGAAGATATGTGTTTATTAATGGTAAATAAAGTATTGTCGTGTTTGGGAATGACAGCACCCAAACGTCATAGCACGAGAACATCAGTACGACATTGAAGCATTGGCCGAAACAGTTCGTACAAATGTTCCACAATTAAATCAACAACAAAGAATTGCGTACGACACTTTGATAGAAGCTGTGAACAGTGGATCTGGCGGAATTTATTTCCTTGATGCTCCCGGAGGAACTGGAAAAACGTTATTAATTTCATTGCTTTTGGCGACGATCAGATCGCGAAATGATGTTGCTCTAGCGTTGGCTTCATCTGAAATAGCTGCAACTCTGCTAGAAGGCGGGCGGACTGCACATTCTGTCTTGAAATTACCACTAAACATGCAAATCACCGAAACACCAATTTGCAACATTGCTAAAAATAGCGCAATGGCCAAGATCGTACAGGTATGCAAATTGATTGTTTGGGATGAATGCACAATGGCCCATAAGAGGTGACTGGAGACACTGGACAGAACGTTGAAAGATCTTCGTGACAACCAAAATATTTTCGGTGGGGCCATGATTCTGTTGTCAGGTTATTTTCGTCAGACTCTTACACCTCGACCGGATTCATCACATTACCTACCTACAGAAAACTTTCTGTCACATCACAGACTCAAAAGTGGAGCTTATTCAGTGAGTTTTCCCAGATATAGCGCAAAAGTTCATTAACCAAAATTGGCTGGGTGAACGAGCAATATTAGCAGCGAAAAATAAAGATGTCGAGGATCTTAATGCGACCATTCAGAATTTTCTCCCAGTACAGTTGGTTTTCTTCAAATCAGTTGACACCGTAATGAACCAGGATGACGTAATCAACTATCCCACTGAGTTCTTAAATTCACCTCACAATTTGCAGTTAAAAGTAGTATCAGTTGTCATCATGCTGCGTAACATTAATCAACCTCGACTATTCAATGAAAAGACTGATGAATAACGTCATTGAGGCGACAATCATAAAAGGAAAATACAAAGGAGAGGATGTCTTGATCCCGCGCATACCGATGATTCCAACGGACTTACCATTCGATTTTAAACGCTTACAATTTCCAGTACGTCTGGCCTTTGCGATGACCATAAATAAATCCAAAGGACAGTCGTTAGAAGTTTGTGGAATCAACTTGGAGTTATACGTCACGTGTTCGCGCGTCGGAAAACCGTCTTTGTTTATTTAAGCACCACAAAACAAAACAAAAAATATAGTTTATGAGAAAGCTTTAAATTAATTAACAGACTGTATTTTAACAGTGTGTGTCTGTGAATATCAAATTTAAACCTTATAAGTAGCCAGTATTTCAGGAAAACTCTGTTTTCTAAGTAAGCAACATGGTGTATCGAAAATAATAATAAAACTTCACGCTTTTTTATTAAATACAGACTCGATTTGTTTGTTTTAAAATCATTTTATACAAAAGATTAGGTCTTTTATTTAGCGATGAGGCAGTACGAAGTCTGTCGGGTCTCTAGTAATATTATAAATATATATTTACCTCACAAAGACGCCACAGAACTATTCAAATATTCTATGTTTGAGTCTGTTTTATATGTTTGAGTCAAACATATAAACGAACCTTGAAGTTCGATCTAACACATGCAAACAAAAGAAATGTGCGATCAACCCAAAAGAAAACATCCAAACATAGATAAATGGTTAAAGGAAAGGCCGAATATATGAAATATATAATAGAAAACAGATTAGAACGAATGCATGTATGCTCGTGTGACTTCACTGATAGTGAGTTACATGGGGAGTGCGTAGAACCGCAACAGCGAACACACCCACGCACAAGTGCGTAAGCTACCGACGCACGGGACTTGGACAGTCGGCTCATGAGTATAGACCAACGGGGAGGGCGAGGGGATGCAATAAACAAGTAACGAAGAGCGCCCTCTCCGCTATCTGTAACATGTTCAAAGCTGAGGTTTGAGAAGCGCTGAAATTGTGGGCGCTAAATTTGAATTATATATATAAGTATATGTAATATATTAGTTCATTATTATTTCTATGTTATATATATAGTTATAGGGATATATTAGTTCATATGTACACTAGAGTTAAGTATATGGAAAAGGGCGGGAAATTAGCAATAAGTTAAACGTTTGTTAAATGGTATATATGGGTGGATATTGGCAAAGCTAGTGAGCAAGATTGTAGCTGAGAGGCGTATGCGTGATTTCACGATGCATAGCAACAGGAGATCGGCCGAGAAGGCCGAAGTCAAAAGAAAGCGATGGAAAGTTTTGAGCGGCAAATATTGGCACGCGGAAAAGTACTGGCAACGGTACATAATTTCACCACGCATCCCGAAGGGTCAAGATGCCTATAAATAGACACGGCTGAGACACAGAAAAGGCAGTGAAGTATCGGCAGTGAAGTACCGGCAGTGAAGTATCGGTGTGAAGAGTCAGCAGTCAGAAGAGCCTGGGTACTGTATTCCACCCACGCATCCCGAGGGTCAAGATGCCTATAAATAGACTCGGCTGAGACACAGAATGCATTCAGTTAAAAAAGTGAAGGAAACAAGCGATGTATCACTTGGACCAGCAAGGTGCAAGTGAAGTATTAACAAGTGAAGATTTAACAAGTGAAGCAAATAAGCGAGGCCAAAAAAGTGAAACATACGTGAAGCAGTAAAAGTGAAGGCGTACCTAGTTATACCGGAAAAAGGATATCCATCCGTATCATGGCTACACGTGAAGGTTTAAAGGCGGATTAGCTTTTGGTGGCAAGTACGAAGACTAGGAGCTACTAGGAGCCAATCCTAGCAGATCACAAGACTAGGAGCTATTCCTAGCGGATCGTAAAAGACTAGGAGTTATTCCTAGCATTATATAAAAGACTAGGAGTTATTCCTAGCAATATATAAAAGACTAGGAGCTATTCCTAGCAGTATATAAAAGACTAGGAGCTATTCCTAGCAAAACATTGAAGACTAGGTGCTATTCCTAACAGTTTTAGTGAAGACTAGGAGTATTCCTAGCACAGTTAAGGAAGACCAGGAGTATTCCTGGCACAGGCAGGGAAGACCAGGAGTATTCCTGGCATAGTGGAAAAAGACTAGGAGTATTCCTAGTAGAATAATAGGAGCGTAGCAGGCGACAGGTGTAGCTAGACAAGACCAGGAGTCTTCCTGGAAGTAGAAATACTTCCCACAGCCAATCACAATCCGTCGATAAGTTTTCATTAGTGCCAGCGGTGCAGTGTGGATTCCACAATAACCACGATTACGAAGTCAATAGCCCGTGCAGAAAGCTCTCTGGCCATACCAACATCCAAATTGCCAATAAAATCAAAACATTTTGTTGAAAGAAAGAACAACTGTATCTTCTCATTTCACCACTGTCGTACCCCTACACCTGAAATCCGCCTCTGCCGCAAGTAAGGACCAAAAAGGATCTTTACAACAGTTAGAAGTAATTTTAACCTGATCCCCGAGTAAAACGATATCATAAAAAAAGGTAAAACAACCTCATGACCACCGTCGTCTAAACGAATGTCGGTTGGTCTTGTCAATTCTTTTCTGGTATTCCATGCTATAATCAATAAAATTGTTAGCCGTATAAACCCAGAAAAAAAAGGAAATCATAATACAAAGTAAAACGGTTGATTAAGACTTTCAGCGTTTTGAACAGTTTCTTAATATCCTTTAATATATATATATACGCTCATTTTATCGCTCTGCTGAAAAATATGATGGTCATAATGGCATTTGGTTTAGATTTCAGTATCCGGGTAATACTCCAGTTGAAATCCCACTAGATGTGCATTTGGTCGCTTAGTGTTGTTTAATATAATTTAGTGTCCGGGTAAATCTCTAGTCGAAGCAATATTAAAAATCTACGAGCACCACTGTAAAGTAGTTTAGTGTAAGAGTGTGTAAGAGTTCCTTACCGTGGTATAGTTGGCATTATGTCAATCAGTATTCATTGCAGTATCCGGGTAATACACATGCTGAAAAAGTACTGGTTGTACATGTCGCGACCTATTATTATTTAATATTATATTATATTATTTCGATGTCCGAGTAATACTCTAGTCGAAGCAATTTTACATTACATATATATACCTCACAATGACAACATAAATTTACGCTAGAATAATTCAAATGCCACAGAAGCGCGGGCTTTGGGGCCGACGAATCAATTTTGCATGTTTGCATCACACATACAAACGAACATACAAACGTAAAGTTTCGATGAGAACATGCATACGAACATCGAGGTTCAATAAAACAGAGAAACAAAAGAAACGTGCGATCGAACCTGATGGTAAAGTCCACACCTAACTTGCGTGTTTAAAAGCATTCCACAACATTCCACACCAATACATATAAATGTGGCTGACCCAGCCAAACATAATTGCATATGTTCAGAGAGGAAGCCGACTGCAGAATCCAAACATATGCGAATAGAATAACCAGAAAACAGATGAGCAACATCCGTTGGCTCGCGTCACGTCACTGAGAGTAAATCATGGATATGTTGAAAGGGCATAGAACCGAAACAGCCAACGCTCCCACGCACAAGTGGAGCAAGCGAAGCATAGAAAATAGGAAGTTGGCTCATGCGTATGCATGTGAGGGGGTAGCAAATGTCTAGTGAGAGGGATTTGCGGCGACTAACGGAGATTGTTAGAGGCCGCGGGAACCAAATTCCATATATCTGCAGAGCGAAAGTTTGAGAAGCGCTGGAATTAGGTTTTTGAATTATACATTTTATTATATATAGTACATTTGTACATATTAGGTACTTATTTATATATATATGTATAACGATATTTTATGTATATAGATTGATTAATAATTAATTCAGAGGGGGCATTTATTATTATTAATTCATATATGTACATGTTAGTTAGCCAGTTATATATTAATTCTATTTGAGCATCGGGAAAAGTACCAAAAGGGGGGAGTTGTAGTTATTTATATTTATATATTCATTATATCTAAGTACGTGAAAAAGGTTTAAAAAGGGCGGGAACTTAGACATAAGTAAAATCATTATTTTAGTATATAAGGATAGATGCAGCAAAAAGACGTATGAGTGATGGAATTTCGCCATGCATACCAATAGGTAAGTTATGTGGCGCGACCTGCAAAGAAAGCTGAACCAAGGAAAAAGCGATGGAAATTTTAAGGCGTCAAAATATTGGCGCGCGAAAAAGTACTGGCAATGATACGGTATCCCATCACGCGTCATCCTTGGGTCAAGATGCCTACATATACGCACGGCTGAGACCATAGTAATCAATTAGAAAGTGAAGTAACCAAGCGAAGAATTAAAAGTGACTAAAAACGGTTTAAAAGGTGAAATAGCAAGGTGAAAGGGAAGACTAGGAGACTAGGAGTTAATCCCAGCGGAGTGTTAAAGGCTAGGAGCTGTTCCTAGCAAATTAGCACAAACTAGGAGTTATTCCTAGTGTAGATAGCGAAGTCCAAGAGTATTTCTGTCACCGGCAGAGAAGACTAGGAGTATTCCTAGTACAGTTGAGGAAAAACCGGAGTATTCCTGGCACAGTGGAGAATAATTAGGAGTATTTCCTAGCAGAATATAAGGACCATAGCAGACAATAGGGGTAGCTAGGCAAGACCAGGAGTCATCCTGGCGTTAGGAAAACTAGCCACAGCCAAACATAAGTCCGTTTAAAAGTTCTCATGAGTACCAGCGATACAATCAGGCTCCAACAGCAGTCACATTAACAAACCAGTCATTCTATTCAGAAACTTTCTGGCAGTAGCACCAACTGTAAAAGTAGTCGGCAATAAATTATAACGTTTAAAGAAAGAAATCTGGGTGTTCTCATTTCACCAGCACACAATATAAATTCGTTGTGTTGTAAAAAAAAATTCGTAAATCCGGCTCTGCCGCAAGACTAAAAACGATCGTTACAACTAGCGCCCAACGTGCGTAACTGGTAAAACAGAATTACAGGATTTATTTTTATCAGTAGATAAAAAATTTATTAACGTTAAATTCTTGTTACAAAAAAAAAAGAGAAGAGATTCACTTATTATATGAAAAAGAAAGAATTGATAAAAACCGGCGAAACATGCGCATTTATGCTAACAGGAACTGTAGAAGAGATGAGGAAACAGTTCGAAGAATGGGTCAAGGAACATGAGGACGACCCGGCAATCGGTGGGGGAAATAGCAAAGCTAGCAATTCCAATACTAACACCGCGGTGTAGATGGCCCTCTAAGGCAACAAATAGCATTGTATGAAGAACCGAGAACAATTAGAAGAATCAAAGAAAGTAGCAAAATCGGCTCAAAAAATACAAGCAACGAATTTTCGAGGGTGGCACAACAGAGGAGGGAATAGACATTCCGTTTCGACGCAGTTCAAAGCCATAAGAATTCCGTGAACAAGTCGAATGGTCAGCAGACATGCATGGATTATACATTAACATGATCCCAAGGGCAATGCCAGAGTTGGTAAAAGACAAGGCATTAAAATGGTACGTGGCAAACAATAGGCATTGGGCATCATGGAAGGAATTTACAGATGCGTTCACAAAATATTTCTTGCCGAGGTGATATTTCAGCAAACTAGCAGTGGAACGAGTCGTTTCAAAATTTCATGGTGGAAATGCAAACCATGATGCGTCCATTGAAATGTCCAGATTTCGACCAACTGGAAATAGTTTTGGAAAACTGCACACCAGATTTGACTACCAAAGGGCAGGCAAAGGCGAATAATTGTGCAAGAAAATAAGCATAACACCGTTTGCAGACGCTGGTTAGATGAAGAACCGCCAATTCCGTCACAAAGACGGAACTTTATTAAGGATCAAACAGGATGGATCAAGAATCCGTCTCAGGCATGCAGATGATGCGGAGGCGCAGGACATTGGGCTAGAGAGTGCAGCAACAGAAGGCTAGTGTTCTGTTGGATTTGCGTAAAGATCAAAGCACGATCTTTGAATTGCTTCATGGGATCAGCAAGCACAATCCGATTCCCGATTCCTGATTCCGATTCCAACAGCTCCACCAACCTAATTGACAAAACTGATAGAAGGAGAAAGCCGCAGAAATTAGGATAGGGGGCATAAGAATGCTGGCCACGGTAGACTCGCCACAAACTGGCCACAAGCAGTTATGTTAGCTAAAAGCTAGTAGAAAAATTAGCTATAGAAGAACACCTAACAAGAGCAAGAAAACAGGTGAAATTGGCTGACGGAGCAGTTAAAGAAGACTAGCAATGGATCACTTAAGTGCAATTTGGAGAAAAAGCAGTTTTTTGTATTGCCCGGCAGAATCAATTCGGTGGTGTCAGGGTGAAATTTTATAAAGCAAGTGGAGCCACGATATAATGCGCAGGACACCAAATTGAAATTCCTTCAATGTGCAGAGTATAAGGGAGGCTGACGGAAAGGATTTCCACGGCAATTGTGACAGTTGCACCAGACCTAGAAGACAAGGACTTCTTGTGCGAAAAATTGGATGAATTGGCCAAAATAACTGAGACAGCTAAAGTTGGCCATCACTCAATCACTATGTGTGACGATAAGCCAATAAATCAAAGCTATTATCCGAAGAATCCAAAAATGCAAGGAATAATTAATGGAAAGGTGGTTATTTTTTTGTTGTTTTCTTTTTTCGCAGGAATCCCAATGGATGCACTAAGTGCCCACACCTCCCCTCCAACCGACCGAGGGGCGCTAGTCGCATAACGTACGGCTCAAGTCGCGGGGACAGATCGTAAGTACAGACAAAAACGAAAACTGAAGCTACCTACGAGCTAAAAAAAATGATAGTATTTTTTAGTACAGAAAAGAAAACCTAGTACAGGGAAAGAAAACCCTGTACTGATTACATGAAAAAGACTATTATAATCAGAACAAAGAACTCGGAAAGGTTCATGCACTGAACAGCGTGAAAGTAGGTCTACAAGGAACACTTAGATTTATTTGATTGAATAGTTCGGGCGAGTCTTTATCACCTTTAAGATGCTTGTGCATAAAAATGAAACCAAGCATTAGTCTACGATTAGTAAGAGAAGGAAGGCCAAGTAAAAGAAGTCTACTAGAGTACGATATCAAATTTCATTACGATCCCAGTTCAGACCACGAAGAGCAAAAAGCAAGAAATGTTTTTGAACCAACTCAATTCTTGCTTGGTGTGATTCATACTGAGGTGACCAGATGTAAGATGCATATTCTAAAAGAGGACGGACCAGTGAGGTGAAAAGAATTTTAGTTGTATATAATTCGTCAAACTCCTTTGACCATCTCTTTACAAATCCAAGAACGCCCATGGCTTTACCGATGGTAGAGGAAATATAGGACTTAAACGTTAGTTTACGGTCCATCAGGACACCCAAGTCATACATCTCATTAAGACGTTCTAATGGTGTATTAGTATTATTAAGAAAATAAGAAACTTAATGCGGAGAATTTCTATAAAAAGTCATAACCTTGCATTTAGTTGCATTTAATTTTAATAAGTTATTATGACACCAAAGCTCAAGATTTTGAAGATTAGATTGCAATCGACAAGAAGAGGTAATGTCTTTGTAACTAAAACATAGCTTAACGTCATCTGCGTACATAAGGGCACGAGAGTAACTTATAACAGAGGGAAGGTCATTAATGAAAAGCGTAAACAGCAGTGGTCCCAAATGACTACCCTAAGGCACCTCCGAAGTAACATGGATGGATTTGGAATATGACGATTTAAAAAGAACCCTCTGAGTTCTATTTGTCAGATATTCACGAATCCAATAAATTTAAGGACTTGGAAAGCCAATACTATTTAATTTATAAAGAAGAAGCGTATGATTAACAGAATCAAAAGCCTTACTGAAATCAGTATATATCACATCAGTTTGCCTTGCATTTCTAAATTGTACGATCGTTTAAGAAGTAAATTCTAAAAGGTTAGTGGTAGTAGATCTACATTTCACAAACCCATGTTGAGATGGTGAAATTATAGATCTACAAAAATGTTGCAATTGAGAAGTCATTAATTTTTCAAAAGCTTTAGGTATAGCGGACAATTTAGAAATACCCCTATAGTTGGATGCTTCCGATTTTTTACATTGACAGACAAAAGAAAAAGTTTACGAATTGGCTTACATAAAGCCTCGGCGCAAAATCTGAGAACGCAACCTGGTATTCCATCAGGACCAGGAGAGTAGACAGGTTTCACTAAATTAAGCACGCTTAGGAGCGAACTTTCATCGATCGAAGGACTGTAAATGCAGTTAGAGCTTTTTACCTGGTAAGGATACGGAATGTCTGATCGATAGTCCGCTGAGGAATAGGTTGTTGTAAAAAAGTCTGCATACAAATCAGCGATGGCTTGATCAGAATTCGCTATATTGTTTTCAAGAGATAAGCATGATGGATAGACAGACATTTTGCGTTTGGAATTCACAAAGCTATAAAATTGTTTGGGATTACTAGAAAATTCTAATTTACAACGCTGCAGGTAATCCTTATAGCATTGCGTATTATGCGTCAAAAACTTTGATCGAGCGACTACGTAACGGGCATAGTCTGAGTAGCGGCCTGATTTCTTGTAAATTTTGTAACACCTCGATTTCACATTTTTCAGGTTAGTTAGCTCCCGAGAATGCAAGGGGGGCCTATAGGCCGACACTGGAATCGTCAGCGGTACACAAACCTTAAAATGCGAACCAAGAGTGTTATAAAACAGAAAAATAGCTTGGTTCATGTTTAAGCAACTATACAGGGAAGACCAATCATTCTTAAGAATGAGCTCATTTAACTTACTAAAATTGGTCTTGCGAAAATTACGGGATTTAACCACAGGACAGGCACCAACAGTCGGTACACGATACGGAAGATCAATAGTTAACTCCAAAGTAGGATGAAAACTATCTTCTGGCAGGACAAGAGGGTTTATTCTAGAAACTGCACCATTGGTGGAATCGAGGACAAATATCAGATCCAAAGACCTATTATTCTTGTTACGGACTGGATTTATTTGAGTCAAAGATAACTCGAAAGGACTATCAATAAAGCAATGTGAAATAAAAGGGAGTAACAAAGCAGATTTGTAAGTAGGGGACCATATTATTTCCGGTAAATTCAAGTCACCGAGAATTATTAACATGTCTCTATCAGACAGTAAAGATGAGATGTGTTGGATAGAAACCAAGTGTTTAATGTACACCGCCATGTCGGATTGTGGCGGGATGTACGAGCAAGTAATGTAGACAGAGAAAGTCTTGAGACTGACCTTGACACTTACAAACTCAATCTCCTGGTTATCAGGAGATTGAATCCGGTCAGAAGATAAAGCCGAGTCAATGAGGATCACACGTGAAGTTGAAAATTTTGCAGACACAACAGATGCATCGTTAATGTCAGGTTTTAACCAAGTCTCTGAAAATACTAAAATTTTATAATCAAATACTAGACTATCTACATAAAGTCTAGGAAGCTTAGATTTAAGTCCTCTTACGTTCTGATAGGCCAGATTAAGGGATGAAATTAATTTTTGGAACACTAGCAGATGCTGATGTTCCGGAAGCAATAGATATAGAAGTAGAAGGAAACCTAACTGAGCCACGAGTTTTCTTTTTGGCCGTATATTCATTCACTAATATGATATCCGGTCAAAAGCTGTTACTACAGATGCAGTCAAACAGTTCAACCGGAACACTAAGAGATCTTCCCTATAATAAATAAATTTAAATTTTTCCACCGCTATTTTTGATTCCACTTGCATTTTTGTCTAAATGTAACCTAAGACATCATCCGTTTCGGGATCAGGCCTAGAAATATATGTTTCTTCGGTGGTACTCTAGTCAGAGGCCCAATTAATTGTGTTCCTCTAACTGGACGGCTGTTGGCAATAACCAAAGAGGTAGTTGGGTCAAACTTGAAGAGAAGATAATTATTAAATTTAAGAGACCACTACACAAGTACACGTACAAACGATTTTGCATATCAGGATGACATCATAGTAGTCAGTCGAACAGAAGAAGACCACAAAGCACAATTAAAGGAACTCTTTTGAAACGAGTTAAAATTCCTAGGCTACCGAGTAACAGATCAAGGCATCGGCACAGATCAAGATAAAGGGGCCGCAATAGCTGAATTAAAACCGCCAAAGAACACAAAAGAGTTTTGCCAATACGTAGGTGTGGCATCCTGGTACAGGCGGTTCGTGCCAAGTTTCGTAATGTTGGTACAACCATTAAATTCCTTACTAAAAAAAAAACATAACGGGTAAGGGAAGAAAAACACCAGGATGCGTTTGATATGGTGTCGCAAAAATTGGTGGCGGATACAGTTCCGACATGTCCAGATTTTTCAAAAATGCTTGTATTGCAAACCGACGAGAGCAACTACGGCATAGGGATAATTCTGACGCAAGACACAGTGGACGGCGAAAGAGTCGTATCCTATGCCAGTAAAACTCCAAATCCAGCGGAACAAAACTATTCAGCAAGAGTATGCGCCATCAGGAAATTGAAGTCATATTAAGGATATCATTTCAAGGTCATTACTGATCACATGGCACTGAAATGGCTGTATAGCATCAAGGGTCCAATAGGGCGGATTGCAAGATGGGCGCTGGGGTTACAACAATAGGACTTTGAAATAACATATCGCAAAGGAAAATTAAATGCCGTAGCTGATGCATTGTCAAGGCAACTATTGGAATCATGCAGAAGGATACGGGATAATTGCAGCAAAAATGAACAGCAAGCTCAAAACTGTGTGTGGATTCAAAATATGGTCAAAAAAGTGAAGGAAAATCCACAGAAATACACGGATTATGTGATGGAAATTGGCCAATTATACGGAAATATACCGCATAGGGCAGGGCATGAAGACGTTGTATCGTGGAAATTAGATGTACCGAAACCAGTCAATGTTCAACCTCCAAAGAGATAAGACGTGTCACAGCAAAAAAACCTCGCTCTACGCAGCAAAAAACAAACAACAACAAAATTCAAACTCGACAAACAAAGTTCAAGCACAAAGCAAAGCAGAAAACAAAACATTCACTGCTAACCGATAAGCCGGGCCAGAGCCTGACAACACCAACCATGCACGAACCACCAGACATAAGCAAATTCAACCAACACAACAACAAACGTTTGACCGAACCAAAATACATAATAATGAAACGAGATGATAACTGCACATTTGAAAAAGTGTCACCGTTTATAATCAAAATGAAGCAGGCAAGTCGTCCCTGCCGACTTTGAGTATACCCTGTACCAAGTAGAGGAACTTTATTAAATCAAACTCCTTAAAATTTGCCATCAGTTCAAACTAAAATTCTCCTCACAAGCGGCAGCAACGAACGCATGCTATCTCGCTCACACTTACTACGCAATGTCGCACATGGCATTTCAGTGCAAATTTTATATAGGTATATCTTTGATATTTCTTGTCCGATTTTAACAAAATTTAGTCAGCTGATACCTTTTGGCCATATTATTAGGTGTGCCAAATAAAAATACGCTACCTTTAATTTTACTCTAGTTATTCGTTTTTCCTAAATTGCGGGGGCGGAAGTGGGCGTGGCAAAAATTTGAAACAAACTTGATCTGCGTAGACACTACACGAATGCTGACATCAAATTTGGTTGCTTTAGCTCTTGTAGTCTCTGAGATCCACGTGTTCATACGGACGGACGGACAGACGGACAGTCGGACGGACGGGCAGACGGACATTTCTCAATCGACTCGGCTATTGATGCTGATCAGGAATATATATACTTTATGGCGTCGGAAATGCTTCCTTCTGCCTGTTACATACATTTTAGCGACTTTAATATACCCTTTTACCCTATGGGTACAGGGTATAAAAACAATTGACTATACCTGCGGCGGCAAAGTCGAATCTTGCAAAAAACAAGGGACGGCTCACTTCTAATCAAAACAAACTGCAATCATTAAAACTAACAAAAATGACAGATATTAATATTTCAGCGTCAGAACACAACACATTAAACTTCACAAAAGGAGTAATCTACTGCAACGAACTACGAGGCATAGACGAAAATGATATCCCACAAGAACTAAAACCACAAAATGTAACAGAAGTTAAAAAAATATTAAAAGAAACAACAACAACAAACAAATAACAATCAAAACAACAATGTCATACTTTCCGAAACCGGACTCATTACAGTAACATTCGCCACGCTCAAACTACCAGAAGCCATCAAAATCGGATACGAAACCGTACTCATCAGGCTTTACATCCCTCCTCCACTTAGATGTAAAAAGTGTCTTCGCTTTGGACATCCTACTTTTGTTTGCAAAAGCCAGAAATCATGCAAAAATTGCTCAGAACCAAACCATACAGTCGAGAGCGAATATTTTACAAACTATAAAAAATGCCTTACCTGCATAAATAACCCAGAATTAGACCATCAACACTCACCCCTTGACCGCCAATGCCCCACATTCCACTAACAACAAGAATTAACAACAATAAAAATCACCGAAAAGGTAGATCACAAAGATATACACTACAAGACACAGCCAACAACTGGGAAGCACATACGCTAACACACTTAGAAGTCCCACTCCGCGCACGTACTCCAATCGACACACTACCCAGGAATCTTAACACACACACACAAAGCAACTCGCAAAAACAACCCACCCCAGCAGCAACCACCGTACACAACCTACCAACTAATTCAACAAAAGGATAAAAGTTACACCAGAGGACATGGAATCCGACGGTAACCCAAATACAACATATTCATCACAACAATCTAAAGATTTAAAAATAAGAATTTTTGTTAAAGACCCTAAAACTAACCCACTGTCTACCAGTTTCAAACCCACAAAAACAAAAAGCATACCCAACCCAACCAAAAATCAACAGACCAACAACAGCGACAGCGAATCTATATAAACAACAAACTTTATTAAACTAAACCTTATCTAGCCAAAAAAAAAACATAATACAATGGAATATAAAAGGATACACTAACAACTATAAGAAACTCCTAACCATTGTAAAAAATACTCACCACAAATAATATGTCTTCAAGAAACACACTATTATAACAAACACATACCCATACCCATCCCAATTAACTACCAAATTTTTACCAGAACAGAACAGGTTTGGCGGCACAGGCATATTAGTTCACAAATCCATCCAAAACGCCCAAATAAACCAAACAGATTTTGAATCCCTTAGTGTAGAAATAGAATCTAAATCAAAAATCCAAATTACCTCAATATACATTTCCCCTAACAGGACTTTCTCCCTTAAATCCTTAAACGACACCCTCAACTAAAACAACAACACCAATTAGATTATCGTAGGAGATTTCAACAGCTGGCACAATAGCTGGGGTTCACCACACCCAAACAAGAGAGGAAAACCCCTTCACAAATTCCTACAAAACGCAAACCTCCACATCCTAAACGACGGCTGCCCAACACACCTCTCAACGCTTAACACATTCACACACGCCGACCTGTCACTATGTTCCCCACAGCTTACCCCATTCACCAATTGGGAAATTGTCGACGACCTTCACGGAAGCGATCATTTTCCAATCCTTATCTCCCTATTTTCTCAATCAAAAACAAATAACTTACGTCCTTTTTTCAAAATAAAAGAAGCCAACTGGCCAACCTTTACCAAATCAACACACACTATAAGTGAGAAAATACCTATAAGCCTAAACATGAACAAAGAAACCGCCAACATTTGCAAAATTATTATTCAATTATTATTATTATTATTCTGCACACCATAACATACCACAATCCTCACCCGAACGTTTCAAAAAAAATACACCATGGTGGAATAAAACTCTCACCGAACTTAGAGCCAAAAAACAAAACACATGGAAAGCTTTCAAACATAACAGTAACACTGATAACTTGATTCAATACAAAAAAGCCAACGCTCTTTTTCGGAGGGAACTCAAAATATCTAAAACCAGAGCGACAATAGAATTCACCTCTATAATAGAACACCCCTCCCACAAAATCTGGGCCAATATCCGACGCTTTTGCGGACTTAACCCAATCAAACACATCCGCGGCATAAAAAACCCAACCAACAACTTAACCACAACAGACACATCCTCGATAGCCCAACTATTTACCCAACACTGGTCAGACCAATGCAAACACAACAACTTTAATCAAACCTTCATTGCAAACAAACACTCAAATAAAACATTTAATTATATACCGCACCCCTCAGCACAAACAATAGAATCCGAAATAACCCAAATTGAACACCTATCCGCACTCCACTCCCTTAAAGGAACCACACCTGGCCTCAATAGAATATCCTACCCTATGATAAAAAACACCTCTAACACAGTCAAAACAAGAATTACCCACCTGTTTAACAATATATTTTAAAGTTTCATTCCACAGTCATTTAAAACCAATCTAGTTATCCCCATTCTCAAGCCTAGCTCCAACAAAACATCAATAACCAACTATAGACCAATCGCCTTAAACTGCTGCCTATCAAAAACCCTCGAAAAAATCATAGCCAAACGCCTTTGGTGGTTTGTCACCAAAAATAAACTAATTCACCCCAATCAATCCGGATTCAAACGTGGCAAGTCGGTTTCAGACGGTCTGCTCACAGCAGACTTCTTAAATGCATTCGACAGACTTGGAGTGCACTCTATAATTGACCAACTAATAGACTGGAAATTGGGCTCCAAAATTATAAACTTCATAAAAAACTTTATGTCCAACAAGAAAATTGAAATAAAAATTATATATATAATAGTACCTTCAGTTCCCCCTTCCCACTGGCTAATAGCATCTCCCAAGGTTCACCAATATCGGTTATCCTCTTTCTAATCGCCTACAACAAACTTGCCAATACTATCAGCTTACAAAAAGAAATCCATTTTAGTGCCTATGCAGATGATTATTTCCTTATAGTCCCATTCAATAGAGAAAAAAACCAAACCTTCAATCTAGATTCCCTTTTTGCAAACATCCAAGAATGGTGCTCATACTTTGGAGCATCATTATCCCTAAACAAATGCCCACACCTACACATTTGCAAGAAACAAAACTGCAATTGTACCCTATCTTCCAACAATATAGCAATCCCCAAGTAACCCAACTCAAAATACTAAGACTAACAATAAGCAATAAACACAGATGGGACTCACACATTAAACACATTCAACCATCCCTTAACAAAACACTGAATATAATAAAATGTTTAGCAAGCCCCAAATTCAACTGCAACAAGCACACACTTGTTAACATAGCAAAGGCAACACTCATGGCAAAAATAGATTATGCCTTATTTATGGCCACGCGCTTAAGTCGACACTAAACAAATTAAAAACAACATGTAATGCAGGAATACGCACAGCCCTTGGCGCTCTTTCCTCAACACCCATTCCCAACCTACTTTTCGAAGCCAACCTACCTACAATATAGCAAAAAAGAAATCTTATGACAGGCAAAGCATACAAAACAATCCTCCACAGTGCTAACTCTCCAATCCACAAATTCACCAATCAAATAAAACACCAAAATAATAAGAAACTAAAATCCACATTAGAAAAAATCATTACACTTTGCAAAGAACACAACATACCCTATCTTGCACCACCCAACAAACAAACAACCACACCTCCATGGCTATTTCCACCTTCCACCATCAACATTTCCCTACATAAGCTTAGTAAACCCAACACACCACCAGAAATATACCAAAAAATCTTCCTAGAACATAAAGACAAACACAAACAACACAAATATATATTCACAGACGGCTCCCTGCAACATAAAACTGCCACATTCGGCATAACCATCGATACAGCAATCCTAAAAACAGGCATCCTACCATAGTACTCCTCCATCCTCTCCGCAGAAACGATAGCCATTCTTGAAGCAATAAAGCTGACTTCTTGTAAGAAAGGCAACTTCATTATATGTTCCGACTCCCTATCAGCTATCAAATCCATAAGCAATACAACAACAATAATATCTACCCCACATTAATAAGATCAATCCTAACAAAAACCAACAGCAAAATAAAACTCCTCTGGATCCCCAGCCACTGTGGCATAAAAGGTAACAAACTTGCCGATCAAACCGCCAAATGCATTATAAACTTCCCCCTCCACTCCACTAATTGTACAGATATAAACAAAGTCCTTAAAAATAACTTATTCCAAAAACTTAAAAACAACATACATAGATCGCTGCAACACATGGTACCAACAGTTAAACAGCAATCTAACACACACAGGAGACTATCTCAAAAACACTAAATAAAAAGACATAACAAGGACAGACCATATAAAAATTCTAAGAATTAGATTAGGACACACAAGACTTACTCAACAACACTACATCAACCCGAACGACATAACACCCTGTCCAAATTGCAACTCAACATACGACCAAAACATAGAACACGTACTAAAAAACTGCCCTGCAAACTCACACATTAGGAAAGAAATCTTTGAACAATTACGCTCCATATCAATTCTTGCAAACCCAACTCCATCAAACCTCTTAATGATAATAAACTACCTCAACAAAACAAACTACTACCACATCCTATAGGTTTAAAATTAGAAAATATAATTTAATTTAATTATAAGTATAATTTAATTATACAATATGGAAATGTAAATATGTAAATAATCATATAAAAACACACAAACCAAGGCGAAAGCCCAAGCAGCCAGCGCTTCATTAGAAACTAAGTTCCGATTAATTTATAATTAGTCCTAACTCTAAGATAAATAAATAAATAAATATGTACCGAAACCTTGAAGGCTGGGAGTAATATCAGAAAACCACGACTCTCCAACTGTGGGACATACAGGCAGTAAGAGAATGGATGCTCGAATGGGTGCTAAATATTTCTGGCCAGGCCAAAATATTTAAGAAATTTTGCAAAACTGGGGGTCCACGCATCAATTAGTAGAACCATATACGCCACAAAAGAATCTAACGGAACGAGCAAATAGAACCGTGAAAACAATGATCGTCCAATTCACCGGTGACGAACAACGACGGTGGAATGAGCATTGGTCAGAAATAAGGTTGGCAAAATTTTTTTTCTGGAGGAATTGCAACATGCAAAAATTATCTTGCAATATATATACAAAAACAAAAATAACGTATTTTTTTAAATATGGGAATTTGATGGTGTAGGCATATAAATATCTTTATATGTAAACAGTGCATACCAAACTGTGGCGGCAGGTAAAAAAATGAATTTTTATTTTTGGCGGGCTTACGCCAAGCATATAAAATGTGAAAGCAAGATGAATAATTGTCAAACTGTAAAACTTGCAGAATGGAATAGGTATGCAAATGGACGAGGAGTGAATCAGACGCTTCCACATGCATACAATGAGTCAAATTCAGGAGAGAGACACTCACCTGCGGTGAGCCAAATGCAAATGTATATATATGTATGTGGAAACGTATGTAAATGGTATATGTATATGTATGTAATATTTTGTGTAATTTTTATAAGTTTAATAATGCGATATAATGGAGTAGAGGGCTAGGATAACCGATTACACCAGGATAGATGAGGGCACAAGACACAATTACATGGAATGTACATACAAATTAGTGTGAAAAGTCGCTATGGAAAAAAGCGGGAAGTTTTTCACTGCAGGTATGTATATGTGTGTGCTAATTAAAGAATTGAAATAATAAATTGTTCTACTTATCAAGTTTCTCCAACGATGCGATGCTGGGGTCGAAAGGAAGGATATCTATGAAATATAAAACTAGAGAGCTTCCAAATATTTCCAATAGAATTAACAATTTTATTACATAGTAAAAACTAATGTATGGTGGCCAATAGATGTTGGCGGTACAATTTAAAGCAAAACTTATAACAAACTCGAAACGTTATATATAAGTGGGGTCGTACGGACGTGTTGGAAGATAAAAACGAACTGATTTCCCCTATGGAGCTTTCCATCAACCTGCCGTATTAGCTTTCAATTCGCTCCTCTGTTGCAGCCGCGCTCCTTTTCCACAGTTCTCCCTTTTCTGGCGTGAACAATGAGTTTATACTTTGTAACATATCTGGTCATGATAGGTCATGAATATGGATTTCAAGCAATATCTTGGTTGTTTTAAATGCGATTATCACTAAATTTGGTATTTATGAGTTTTATATACTCTCTAACATATCTGGAGTAATCGGCCAAAAATTGGTTTTAGATGAAAATCTTGGTTATTTTAACAGCGATTCTCTCTAAATTTGGTTTATGTAAATTTGGTATATATGAAAATGTGTCTGTTGAGTTTCAACATAATCGGCCGACAATACGATATAGCTCCTATAGGAACAATCGGACCAAACAAATTTTTTATTCAAAAGTTATTTTTTTTTTTTGAAGCCAACGCCATGATTAGTTTTATATACTTTTTTATGATTATGGTAATTTATATATAATAGAAAAACACAGTTTGCAAAAGGATCCTAACTTTGGCGTGTCTGAAGGTAACCCATCCTTCTAGTTTTAATATTATTTTGATTAGAGTATTAGGCGGACGTCGAATAGTATTAAATATTACTTAGTCGGCGCACGTACAACCAATACTATTTCAGCTAGAGCATTACTCGGACGTTGAAATTGATACTGATTGGCATAATGCCAAATATACCACGGTAATCAACTTTTACAGTAAACTACATTACAGTGAATTTACGCTCGTAAATTTATACCTTTGCAAGAAAGGTATATTAATTTTGGTCAGAAGTTTGCAATGCATAGAAGGATACATCTCCGACTACATATGGTATATATATTCTTCATTAGGTCGACGAGCTGAGTTGATATAGTCATGTCCGTCTGTCTGGATCAACGCAATCTCCTCCGAGATGGATACAGAGCTGAAATTCAACCTAGGCTTTTTTTTACTGCAGGCATTATATATCTCGGAATCAGTCCGATCGGATGACTATATCATATAGCTCCCATAGGAACGATAGGTCATGAATGTGGATTTCGAGCAATAATTTGGTTGTTTTAAAAGCGATTATAACTAAATTTGGTATTTATGAGCTTATACTTTCTAACATATCTGGCAAGTCTTATCAGAATCGGTTCACTATATCATATAGCTCCCATAGGAACGATAGGTCATGAATATGGATTTCGAGCAATATCTTGGTTTTGGTATTTATGAGTTTTATATACTTTCTAACATATCTAGCAAGTTTTATCAGAATCGGTTCACTATATCATATATCACTATATCAATATATCATATAGCTCCCTTAGAAAAAATTGGCCAAAAAATTGGTTTTAGATGAAAATCTTAGTTAACATCAAGCACTCAACGAGTACGGTCGCGCACACGCAGTATAGTGAAATTTAAATACAAATAAGCAAAAACAAAACAAAATAAAATAAACTAGAACACACAAGAACAACAAGCAGTAAGTAACGGTGATTGTTATAAAAATAGAACAACTGTTAAGCGACTGCAAGTCGGCTGCTTTAAGCAGCAAAATGATGCCGTTAAAAGACGAAAATAATTTGGCATGGCAAAAAGTTCCACCAAATCCTCGTTTAATTAAACGAAAAAATGAAGAGTCTCCACCAGTGAGAAGGAAAAGTACATACAATGGCCCTACTACAACTGGACAGGCTAACCACTTTGCCATATTGGCAGATATGGAAGGTGACAATAACGCAACAAAAACAACAACAACTGATGAAATGGAAGCAGAAACGGCAAACAATGAAAAACCACCCCCAATTTTTGTTCCCAATGTCAGTGACATACTTGGTTTTCTTAAATTCCTCCACCCTTACGTTGACGCCACTGAATTTACATACAAGACACAAAGAGACGGACATATTCGCATTATGGTAAAAACAGTTAAAAAATATAGGAGCCTACTTAAAATATTAACGGCTAAAAAAGTAGACTACCACACATTTCAGCTTAAGCAGGAAAGGGCATTTAGAGTCGTAGTTAAAAACTTGCATCACTCAACATCCCTAGACTCAATAAAGTGCGCCATAGAACAGCAAGGTCATGCAGTTAGAGGCATACACAACATTAAGAGTCGCATTACCAAGGAGCCACTTCCAATGTTTTTCGTAGACCTGGAACCAAATAAAAACAACGTCGAGATCTATAAAATTAACCACATAGATAATGCCATTGCAACAATCGAGCCGCCAAGAAATGTTAGAGACATGGTACAATGTTTTCGATGCCAAGAATTCGGACACACAAAGGCATATTGCAATAAAAAACCCAAGTGTGTTAAATGTGGTGATAACCACCTAAGCGTCAATTGTCAGAAACCAAAAGAATTACCAACCACCTGTGCCAACTGCCTTGGTAGCCACGCTGCTAGCTACAAATGATGCAAAGTCTACCAGACTATTACCAAAAATAGATCTATCAATAACAAATCAGCGATATCTATGGATAATGAGCGACCGAGATTGACAACTAACATCCCAATAGGCAATGCTAAACAATATTCAAATAATACAAGCTATGCGCAAGTACTAAGAGGTGATCCTGTCGTTCAAGAAAGTTCTTCGTTAGAAAGAATAGAAAAATTATTAGTTAAACAGTCTGAGCTGACAAATAATTTACTCAATATGATAATGTTACTTGTCAATAAGTTATGCAAGTAGATCTCCGTATAGCCGTATGGAATGCTAACGGACTTTCCAATCATTGTAATGAAATAACCTTATTTATTAAAGTCAACAATATTGATATATTACTTGTTAAAAATTATATGGCCATCAGAGGTTTTAACATCATTAATGCTAACCACCCATCTGGAAGAGCACAAGGTGGAAGTGCAGTTATTGTAAAAAACTCTCTAAAATACAAGATATTAGACTGTATCAATACAAGTATTATGCAAGTTGCCGCGATCCAAGTACAATGTCTGCACTTCAATATATCTGTTGCTGCAGTGTATCTACCACCAAGGTATGCATGCAAAGTAGACGATTTTAATTCTCTGTTTCAACGACTTGGCAGATGTTTTATTGCTGGCGGTGACTATAATGCAAAGCATCCTTGGTGGGGGTCAAGGCTTGTAAATCCAAAAGGTGCTGAGTTATACAAATGCATCAACACCAATAAATATTCAACATTATCGACAGGCAAGCCGACGTACTGGCCACCCGATCCACGTAAAATTCCTGATTTGATGGATTTCATTGTTTACTCACAGCTACCGCAAAAGAATTTCAAAATAGAGGAGAACTTTGATCTAAGCTCTGACCACTCACCGTTTATAGTAACCTACGGAACAACAGTGTGCTACAAGCAAAAGTCCTATAGAATTATTAACGGAAAAACTAACATAAATGGATTCAAAAACTGGCTTGAAGACCGAACATCTCTAGATATTTCGCTTAAGACAGGAGTTGAAGTTGAAATGGCAATTGAAGATTTAACAAACTTGATTCATGCTGCTGGGTACATGCATACACCACCACCAAAGGAAAATAAAAATAGGCAAGCTTTTCTACCACTGGATCTTAGAGCACAAATAGCTGAAAAAAGAAAACTGCGAAAAATATGGCAGACAACGAAAAGCCCAGCCGATAAAACAAAATTCAACAAGGCTGCCTAGGACTTAAACACTAGATTATGGGAAATAAAAAATGAAGCTACAGCAGAATATCTAAGAAATCTTGATCCGTTTACAAGTGATTTGGACTATAGCCTTTGGAAAGCAACTAGGTATCTTAAGAGGCCTTCTAGAAGAACTACCACAATTCTTGACAGTAGGGGACAACGCTGCAAAAGCAATAGGGAAAAAGCTGAGGCGTTTGCAGAACATTTAAACTCTGTCTTTAAGCCAAATCTGGAAAATGATCCTGACACAGTAGCTGAAGTTCACAATTTCCTAGAAACTGCTTGCCAGATGAGCCTTCCGATACGCCGCACGACTATTGCAGAAATGGAGGATGAAATAAAAAGTCTTAACAAGAAGAAAGCGCCAGGATATGAAAAAATTTGTGCAAATACCATTAGACATCTCCCGCCAAAATGCATCCGGTTGATTACACTCATATACAATGCTATGCTAAGATTGGAATACTTCCCAAGACAATGGAAATGTGCCGAAGTAATTATGATTGTCAAACCCAACAAGCCAAAAGAAGAATGACATTAGTGCTGGACGAACTGGACATCATACCGGAACACCAGTTTGGGTTTAGAAGAAGTCATGGAACAGTCGAGCAATGTCACCGCATAACGCATACAATTGTTAATGCATTTGAAAGTAAAAAATATTGCACAGCTGTCTTCTTAGACATTAAGCAAGCGTTCGACAAAGTTTGGCATTCAGGTCTTCTCTACAAAGTTAAGAAGTGGCTACCAGCTCCATACTTTACTCTCTTAAAATCGTACCTGGAAAAACGATCCTTCTATGTACAGGAACATGACGACTCTTCCAGTATATACACTTCTGAGGCTGAAGTCCCGCAAGGCAGTGTTTTGGGCCCTGTCTTGTATACAATTTACACGGCTGACTTGCCGACAACAAGCGCTGTTGAGATAGCAACATATGCTGATGATACCGCAATCATTGCTACAAACTCTGACCCACAAGTTGCATCCAACCTACTCCAAGAAGAAATTGGTCTGATTGAAGTATGGCTTTAAAAGTGGAGAATCTTGGTGAACACCCAAAAGTCAATGCAAGTTACATTCTCTCTGAGACCTGGAAATTGTCCTGCAGTCACACTAAACGGCCAAGCTATTCCTGTAAGTGACTCGGTAAAATGCATCGGTGTACATCTTGATCGTCGGTTAACTTGGAAACAACATATTAAATCTAAACAAGAACAGCTGAAGGCGGGAACCAGGAAAATGTACTGGTTACTAGGACCACGTTCTGAACTTAGTCTTGAAAACAAAATAAGACTATATAAGGCCATATTGAAGCCAGTATGGACCTATGCATTGCAGCTATGGGGTACAGCTAGCAATTCTAATATTGAGATTATGCAACGGTACCAGAATAAGACGCTCAGAATGATCACATGTGCTCCTTGGTATGTGACCAATAATAATATCCACAAAGACCATAAATTGCCTTCTGTTAAAGAAGAAATAAAACGATATGCAGAAAAATATATCAATAGGCTACAGTACCATGATAATGCTCTAGCACTAGGACTACTGGACAACACAAGCAACCATAGGCGCCTTAAAAGATTTCACGTCCTAGATCTGCCCTACAGAAATAGATAAATATGAAAATCTGTAAATATATAATTATAAATAAGTATATAAGTATCTGTGTAAATATGTAAATAAGTAAATATATGGATTGATCTCACTGGAGCCCAAGCCATCCGGTTATGTATAAGGTAGTTAAAAAATTTGTTTATTGTTTTTCATAAGACAGATTACAAATAAATAACCTCTATAAAAAAAAAAAAAAAAAGATGAAAATCTTGGTTATTTTAACAGCGATTCTCTCGAAATTTGGTTTATGTAAATTTGATATATATATATAAAAATGTGTCTGTTGAGTTTCAACATAATCGGCCGACAATATGATATAGCTCCTATAGGAACAATCGGACCAAACAAATTTTTTTATTCAAAAGTTTTTTTTTGGAGCTACCGTCATGATTAGTTTTATATATTTTCTTATGATTCTGAATATTTATATTTAATTGAAAAAGACAGTTTGCAGAGATATCCGAACTTCAGCGTGGCCGAAGTTAGCCCATCCTTCTAGTTTTAATATTGCTTTCAGCGAATCCGTGCTCGTACATTTTTAATATTGCTTCGAATAAAGTATTACCTGGACGTCGAATAATATTAAATATTACTAAGTCGGCGCATGTACAACCAGTACTATTTTAGCTGAAGTATTACCGGGACACTGCAATTCCTACTGATTGACATAATGCCAACTGTACCTCGGTAACCAACTCTTACACTAAACAACTTTACATTGATTCTATGTCCGTATATTTTTAATATTGCTTCGACTGGAGTATTGCAGGGACACCGAATAATATTGAACAATACTTTGCGACCAAATGCACATCTAGTAGAATTTCATTTGGATTATTATTTGGACACTGAAATCCAAACCAAATATTACTATGACCACTGTAAATTTTTTACACTAAATTACTTTACAGTGATTCCATGCTCGTATTTTTTAATATTGCTTCGACTAGAGTATTACGCGGATAACAAATAATTATAAATAATACTATGCAACCAAATGCACATCTAGTAGGATTTGAGTAAGAGTAATACACGGAAATTTTAGTCCAAACAAAATACCATTATGACCACTGTAGATTTTTTACACTAAGCTACGTTACAGTGGCTCTTGTTCGCATATTTTGAATATTACTTAGACTAGAGTATTACGCGGACGTCGAATAATATTCAAATATTCTAAGTCGGCACATGTACAACCACTACTATTTTAGCTGAAGTATTACCCGGACACTGCAATTTCTACTGATTGTCATAATTCCAACTGCATTACTGTAATCAACTCTTACACTAAACTACAGTGGTTCCGTGCTCGTATAGTTTTAATATTATTTCGACTAGAGTATAACGCGGCCGTTGTATTTGATTAAATATTACTTAGTCGGCACATGTACAACCAGTACTATTTCAGCTTGAGTAATACCTGGGAGCTGAAATTGATACTGATTAACATAATGCCAAATGTACCACAGTAATCAACTTTTACACTTAACTTCTTTACATTGTTTCCATGCTCGTATATTTTAAATATTGCTTTGACTAGAGTATTACCCGGACGTCGAATAATATTAAATAATACTAAGTCGGCACATGTACAACCTACTTTACAGCGAATCCCTTACCCGGATACCAAATAACATAAAAAAATACTATGCGACTATATGTATATCTAGACAATGAAATCCAAACCAAATGCTATTATAACCACTGTACATTTTGTACACTTAAAAACGTTACAGTTCGTTTATTTTTAATATTGCTTTGACTAGAGTATTACCCGGACGTCGAATAATCTCTATATATATAAAAATAAATTGCTGTTTGTTAGTCTCGCTAAAACTCGAGAACGGCTGAATGGATTTATCTATTCTTGGTCTTGAATTATTCATCGAGGTCTAGGGAAGGTTTAAAAGGTGAGAAAAATTCGAATAATTGCCGGAAAAATCCTCAAAACAGCATTTTTCTATTTCCCATACAAACGTAGGAATTTAGCTGCGTTTGTACACCCTGTTAAAATTTGGCCACCCTATTCGTCGGATAAAATGGGAAACTCCAACCCTATTTTGTTTGTGCACCCTATTTTATTTGCTTGAATAATATGGCAAGGCTATCTTGGGGTTTTAGTTAGATGGTAGCATCCGTTCCGTTACTCAATAAAAGTGAAAGTGAATCGCGAACGCGACGAAATTGCATAGTCTCAAAACACATAGTACATAAATAGTAATCGGCTTCGAGAAACTCAATTTTAGCTAACTTCAGTTGTTAATCTGTCCGATTATTTTTTTAATAAGACTATATAGAAATCGAAAGATAAATCTTAAGTTTTGTCACAAATTAAATTATAAATCTTAAGTTAAATTTCTGAACGCAATCATAATATTTGACATTAGATTTGACAACCAACTAATATGTCAATCCATCCTGTCGCACTTCAAAGCACGGAAAAAAGTGTTACGATATTATATCTATCTTTGTGGCTACGTGCGCGAGAACTTTCTTTACTTTGGTGATCCTTTGTGATAGTGACATTCCAAGTAATCTGCTCTTTTTTGTGATAGTGACACTTCACTGCTAAATGAGCGGGAAATTTTCTCACTTTGATTAATTACAATTCACGATGCCGAGGAGAGGACGACCTGACCTAGATCGTCGTAGTCAATGAAATGTGCGAAGAGCTACCTCACGTGCTAACCGCACTGATGACCAGAGACAGACAGATCAAGAAAATAGTCGTATTGCTATGTCAGAATTGCGTTCTTCAGTGAGTGACAATGTAGGAGATAGCCTTAGAATGCAACGAGTTCGTGCACCTCAAACACAACAACAGCAAGCTAGACATAATGAAATTGAGCGAATTGCAGTGCTCCTGTGATTCTTGAACGAGCTGCATTCCACTATGATCCGGCAATTGATTATTGTGCCGACAAATCGGTAACAATTGGGGAAATGAAAACAATTTGTAAATATTGTAAGGCGTTAAAATACACTGGTGAATCTACTGGATTATGTTGTGCTGAAGGCAAAGTGAAATTACCACAATTGGTCCCACCACCAGATTCATTGGAAATGATTCTAAGCACTTCTTGACCAACATTCAGAAATATAACAACTGTTTCCAGATGACATCATTTGGTGCTACACATATTATACAAGACAATTTCATGCCCACTTTTAAGGTATTATATATAAGAATATTTTTTGTATTATTCGAGTTTGTACTAAAAATATATATCGGAAATAATTAATGGAAAATTTTTTAAAATTACAGATACAAGGACAAATTTATCACTTACTGGGAACTCTGTTACACTAAACACTACCTTTTGCAGATCATCATTATTTACAAATTTATTTTATGGGCAATTCAGATACGGAAATTAATAATCGTTGTGCTCACAATCCAACAGTGAAGAGAACCATTGTACAACAATTATAAATGTTTCTTCATCAGTATAACAATTTAGTAAACATGTTCAAAATAGCATTGGATCGGATGCCATCTGATAGCCATAATATTATTATTCGAGCTGACAAAACACCTGCCGGTGAACACACAAGGAGGTTCAATTCACCTACCATTGATGAAGTAGCTGTTGTCATTGTGGGAGAAAATTTACAATCTACAGATATTGTGCTTCATCGTCGAAATAGTGATTTAAAACGTGTATCTGAAACACACAGGAGTTATGATGCACTACAATATCCTTTGATCTTCTGGCAGGGGGAAGATGGATACCATTTTAATATCAAAATGGTAAATCAAGTAACAGGTAAATGAATTGAACAAGATTGAATAATGTTTTTAAATTCAATTCATCTAAGTAACAATTAAAACATTTATCATTTTTGATTGCAGGTGCTGAAACCAACAAAAAAGTTAGTGCTATGAATTTCTATTCATACAGACTCATGATCCGTCAAGGTGAAGTAAATCATATTTTGATGTGTCAACGACTTTTTCATCAGTTTGCAGTTGACATGTACATATGTCAAAATTGAGACTGAACCATTGACATACATCCGTTTGAACCAACGACGACTACGGTCAGAGGAATACATCCATCTCCGCGATGCTATAAATGCTGATGGCAATGTAGGAAGAATGACAATTTTGCTAGCTACTTATATAGGAAGCCCACGCCACATGCATGAATATGCTCAGGATGCTATGTCATATGTTAGGCATTATGGCCGCCCAGACTTATTTGTTACATTCACATGTAACCCAAAATGGTCCGAAATCGAATAATTACTACATAGCCTGTTTGTAGGGGGCGAAGGGCTTCTGTAGGCAGACAACTCTGAAAATTCCTCGAATATATATATTAATTTACACGACGCGTTAACTTCGTTTTGTAATTAACACAAGCTTTATTATTATGTGAAGTACACAGGTTACGTTGGCCACTTGGCGATACAAAACTATTTTAAAGATTTAAGTGTTTGAAAAGTGTACGGGTGTACAGGTATACGAATTGAAATCCAAGAACGAACTAACTTAAGATGGAGTTCTCCATCCCAAAACTCCATATCATCTCAGGTGTGACCGTCTGTGTCCGAATTCGCTCCTCACCCGCTGGTCACCCTTTCTGGCGTGAACATACCGCCCCCCTTGCCAAGAATTGCAATAGCCCGGCTGGACTGCTAAGGATGGGGCGCGGCAGCGTTCTGGATCGCCTAGGTGGCGCAGGAGCCGGAGAGGATCCATCCAAAGACGGTGCTCTATGGCCAGGAACGCATCCTGGCTGGATGACCTCAGGATAGAGGTCAGCCCCGAGCACGACGGACACAGAGGCCGGGCGGTGGAATGCCGGATCCGCTAGCATTAGCGTGGCAAAGTTCTTTTTTACCCCGTCGGGTATTTCCCGGATGGGAGTGTGGATCCGGAGGTCAGTTTCCACCTTGAGGACGACTTCCCTTCGGAAGTTGGGATCCGTCTTGGACCGGATGGTCGCAAGGCAGGCCTCATCTTTGCCCACTCGAAAGGTCCCCAACCCCAAGGCGGACGCAAAGGAACCATTGATGCGGCTTTGGGGAGAACATGCGTCAAGGAGGACGCGCGTCTCGGACTCTTTCCGGCTGTTGCCGATCTTCACCACGGCAGTCGGCATGACGGGTGTGGTCTTCGTTTGCAGGAGAGCTGAGAGGGAGAGTTCTCCAGTGGGAGCGCCGTCGGACTTCCTCCCGCGGGGTGCAGATGCGTTCCGCTTACGAGGTGGAGACCGTGCTGGACTTCTAGCACGAGGGGCCCTAGCTTGGGGCCGAGAGTGTCGTCGACGGGATGACTCCGTTTCATGGAGCAAGGTATGATGCGCCTCCTCACAGCGCCGGCATCCTCCAGCGGTTCGACAGGCCTCGTTAGAGTGTTCGTGGGCCAAACAATTGGGGCCATACTTGTTCACCAGAACTGCCCTCAAACGCTTCTCCCCGCGGAGATTTAGGAACCGCTTGCAGCGACGGAGCGGGTGAACCCCCCTGCAAATGCGACACCGGTATGAGTCGACTCCGCGGATTGTGCGGAGCTGCACTTGGCTGGATGTGGGGGCCATGGTTCTGTATAAAAAGAGTGAACAAAGGAAGGATTAGAAACAAATAATTGTGACGTGCAGTGACATTGGACAACCGACGGAGACGGAACATTAGACGCAAGGAGGAGCTTAAGGGGTCACTGCGTGGAGGGAGTGACACAAGGCTCGTTGGGGAGCAGGATCAGCTTGGCAACGGGCCTTTTTATTGAACCCCGCGAGGTTCGCACATCAACGACCCGGACGAGGCCGTCCGTGCCGGTATGGGTCAGCTCAACTCGTCCCAAACGCCAGTCCGTGGGCGGAAGATTGTCCTCGTACACGACTACGAGGTCACCGATCTGGAGATTCCGTTGGGGCCACTTCCACTTGTTGCGTTTGTGGAGCTCCTTGAGATATTCGTCCTTCCAGCGGCGGCAGAAGTGATGATGAAGCGCTTTTAAACGTTGCCAGCGATTGACCAAGGACATGGGTTCTTCCGTGATCTCTGGCTCGGCGATGGCCAATAGCGGCCCTCCCACAAGGAAATGCCCCGGGCTCAAGGCTAGGAGATCGGCCGGGTCCTCGCTCATGGGAGAGATAGGTCGTGAATTCAGACACGCCTCTATTCGACACAGCAGGGTCGAGAGCTCCTCGAACGTGAATCGCATATTAGCGGTGGACTTGTAGAACAGTGCCTTAAAACTTTTTACTCCTGCCTCCCAAAGTCCACCCATGTGGGGAGCGCTGGGCGGAATGAAATGCCAGGATAGGATTTGCTGCCCAAAGGAGTTGGTGATGCACTGCTTCGTCGCGTCCAGAAAACTCTTCTCTAAAGTCTTGGATGCTCCGACAAACGTTTTCCCATTGTCGGAGTAAATGCGCTGTGGACACTGCCTGCGTGCCACAAAGCGCGAGAAGGCCGCCAGGAATTTCTCGGTCGTGAGATCGGAAGTTGCTTCGAGGTGGATTGCCTTTGTACTGAAGCATACGAATACGCATACGTATCCCTTTGTGATGAGGCAGGCCCTTCCGGTGTAGTTCTTGATTTCGAACGGTCCAGCGAAATCTATTCCGGTATAGGTGAAAGGCCTTGAAAACGTTACCCGACCTCGGGGTAGGTCACCCATCAGCTGCGTCTGCTGACGGTGGTTAAAAAGGATGCACGCCTTGCATCCGCGGATGTGAGCCTTCACGGCGTTCTTGAGCTTAGGGATCCAGAACTTGGCACGTACAAAACGGATCATTAGTTGGTTGCCTCCATGCAACGTTACTTGGTGCGTGAAACGGATGAGGAGCCGAGTCAGGTGAGCGCCGTAAGGAAGAAGTATTGGATGCCGTTCATCGTAGCTGAGAGATTCGGATGCTCTCAGTCGGCCGGAAGCACGAAGGACACCGTGCTGGTCAAGGAACGGGTGCAAGTTCGCAAGGGAGCTTGAGGCAGGAATCGGGTCCTTCTGGGACAGATATCGAATATCGGCCTGGTATGCATCCCGTTGGGTTAACTGGATGAGAGTCCTTTCCGCCTCCACCAAGTCTTGTTGGGAGAGCGTCGGCGTGGGGGGTAGCAGCTCCTTCTTCTGGTAGACTCTTCGGACATATGCGGTTACTCTTAGCGCTCGCCCGAACTCTGAGAACCGCTCAATGAAGCCGTCTGCTGGCGATGTTATGGCTATATGACAACGCGTCTGCTGCTCTACTTGGGTTTCGGGCACAACGCAAGGAGATGCGGGCCACTCTGTAGGGGGTAACTGGAGCCACTCCGGACCGTGCCACCACAATTGGCTCGCCGCCAGGTCGGTTGCAGACGCACCTCTGCTCGCTAAATCGGCTGAGTTGTCCTCGGATCGGACATGAGCCCAGTCCTCAGTGTTGGTGTGGCTGGAGATGGAGGATACCCGATTCGCAACAAAAGTCGACCAATTACACGCGGGCTTTTGGAGCCAGGCTAGCACGATGGTGGAATCCGTCCAGAAGTAGGATCGGGCATTGCGGATGGGGAGTTCAGGGACCACTGCTGCGTACAATTCGGCCAGGAGTACCGCTCCGCACAGTTCGAGTCGCGGCAAGGACACAGTCTTCACCGGAGCTACCCTTGTTTTAGCGGTGAGAAGATGAACGCTCACGTGGTCCTGATACCTCACGTGGACGTAGAGCGCTGCTCCGTAGGCACGCTGGGATGCGTCACAAAAACCATGTAGCTGTAATTCACACTCTGGCCTCACCTCCACCCATCTCGGAATGTGAACGCGGCTGAGACCTGGATAATCTTGTAAGAATTCGTGCCATTCTTTGAGTAGTGATGGCGAAAGTGGATCATCCCAGTTAAGCTCGGTCAGCCAAATCTGCTGCATAAAGATTTTCGCTCGGACGACGAAGGGAGCTAGCCAGCCGGCAGGATCAAATAACTTGGCTATGTGGGATAGGACCTCCCTCTTAGTGACTGCTGCGTTCAGCGTCGGTTTGGTAGTGACGAAGAAGAAGTAGTCCTGCGTAGCCTTCCAGCGAATTCCTAGGGTCTTGGCCGTGCTGGCGTCTTCTAAGTCCAGAAAGTCCTCATTTAGAAGGTGATCCCGAGGGATTGCTCGCAGCACGTCCTTGTCGTTCGACGTCCACTTGCGGAGAGGGAACCCAGCGGAGTTAAGGGCCTCTTGGAGATCTTGGATCGCATGACGAGCCTCCTCTTTCGTGTGTGCTCCGGCTAGAACGTCATCCACGTACATGTAACGTTGCAGAATTTCGCTTGCCTTTGGGTGTTTGTGTTGGACATCGTGAGCCAGTTGGAGTAGGACTCGAATGGCCAAAAAGGGGGCGCAGTTGACTCCGAAAGTGACGGTTTGGAGCTCGTAATCGTAAAGGTTTCCGTCTCTTTCTCGATAGAGGATGCGCTGGAAAGGGGTGTGTACCGAGGCGACAAGGATTTGTCGATACATCTGAGTGATGTCTGCATTGAAGACGAATTGGAAAAACCGCCATTTAAGGATTTGCACGGTTAGGTCCGCTTGGAGGGTAGGACCGGTATGCAGAGCGTCGTTCAGGCTGATGCCCCTGGTGGAGGGACTGGAGGCGTTGAAGACGACACGGATTTTGGTCGTGGTACTGTCGGGCTTGAACACCGCATGATGAGGCAAATAGAAGTTTCTTGAGTCATTTGGAGGGGGGCACTCGAACCATGTGTCCCAAGTCTACGTATTCCTGAAGGACTGCTTCATATTGGGCATTTAGAATAGGATTTTTGCTCAATCGCGCTTCGTTTCTGAGGAATTGCCCCATGGCGATAGACCTCGAGTGCCCGAAGTCGACGTTCTCTGGATCTTTGAATGGAAGAGAGACTTCATACCTGCCGTCCTTCCTGCGCTTGAACGTTTCCCGGAAATGCAGTTCACACCTTTTGTCTGCATCCTTTTCCAGTTTTGCTGGAAGATCTTCCACCTCCCAAAACTTGATGAGCATTCGATCCAAGCTCGCATTGTTGGGCGCTACGGACACTTGAGCAGCCAGAACGTGGGCAGGTGCATTGGATGAACCAGTCATGGGCCCGCAGAGTACCCATCCGAAAATGGTTTCGAGGCCGACGAGGGATCCGCAGATGTTCTTCCGAATACGCTCTCCCAAAATATGGGGAAAGAGATCCACTCCAATCAGCATATCAATGTGGGAGCTTCTATGGAACAGCGGATCTGCCAGAGGAAGTTCTTTGAAGTCACTGCTCATCTCCTTGGGGAACGGACAGGCGGGTAGCGCTCCGGCCAGGTTTGGCAGGACATACGCTGTGGTTTCCACGTGTCGAGAGGGGTCTTTGGAAGAGACGAGCTGTAATTGACATAGTTTCTGGGCCCTAGCGGCCACACAATTGGAAATGCCGCTTATCTGGGCATTAACGAGACGGAACGAAGGTCTCACCAGGTTGAACATCCTCTCGGATAGAAATGTTCCTTCAGACCCGGTATCAATTAACGCGCGCGCAAGGAAATCAGCGCCCCGGTGTCGAATCGTTACTATGGCGGTGCCTAGGATGCCTTTACTTGGGGTGGACACGAAGAAATTGTGGACGTTCGAGGGGGGCTCAACCGAATCTGCATTGACGGATGTTGTCGGTTGCTGCGCATTGGACTTGGGCGCGATGCAGCAAAGTGTGATGCCGCTCCTTGCATATGTGACAGCTATGGGCACTGGGGCATTCCCGCAATTGATGGCCGCGTGCGAAACAATTCAGGCACAGCTTCTGTTGTTTAATTGCAGCCGAACGAGCTTGGACGGACATGTAGGTAAACTTTGGACAAAGGCGGATTGGATGGTTCTCTCTGCCGCACAGTTTGCAGGAGGCCGAATTGACACGGACTTGAGTGTTCAGCGCCTGAATTTTAGCTTGCGGCGCTCTGCGCGCTGCTGAGGGAAGGGCCTGGGAGGCTGGAGCGGAACGATGATCTTCCAGAGTCTCCAGAACGCGATATCGGTCGATCAGGAATCCGTTTAGGTCAGCCCACGAAGAAAGAGCTGTTTTGTTTGGGATGGACTGTTCCCATAATGCGATAGTGGCGTTAGGCAACTTAGACGTGCAAAGTGCCACCAGGAGGACATCCCAATTGTCGATGCTGACTCCTGAGCGTGTGAGTGTGGTCAAGCATCCTTGGATGGTATTTTGCAGCTCCTTCAAGGCCCCACAAGTCTCATGGACAACCGTAGGGAGGTTGAAGAGAATCTTGGTCTGATTGGCCACGAGCTGCCTTTTGTTTTAAAAACGGGCCTGCAAGTTTTCCCAAGTGAGGGGTGAACTAGACACGATCGCCTTTGCCTCGCCGCGCGTTTTCGAAACGAGATGGTACAGTTTTTCCACTGGTGCCAATCTCGGGTTGTTGATGTACATGGCCGTAAAGAGATCGCGGAACGTAGGCCATTGATTGTAATCTCCGGTGAACGCGTCAACCTCACACGGAGGCAGTCGGTAGCCTGGCTGTGCGTGGTGTTCACGGAAGACCTGGACGTTTTGGGGCACATAAGTTGCTTCAGACGACTGAACTTGTTCAATACGTTCTCCCAAACTTGTGCCGCACCGAACATACACCATGTATGCGTATTCATATTTTGACTTAACGGTCATTAGATCGGCGCGGCTCTCATCGCTCCCATCAGCCGTAAGGGCAGAGGACCTTGGTTTGATCCAAATGCATTCGCAACGAAAATAGCGGAACGTCCCCCTCGATGGAGCCCATGGTGTTGACCTCGAAAACGGTCAGACTGTCGTAAGCGGCGATAAAATAATTCACTGACATGGTGGCTGCGTCGAGTAGTCTTTGAGACTCGGATCTGGTTAAAGTTCTCGACGCGGGAGCTGAAACAGTGACGCGCGGAATCGAAAGCGAGCTGGAGTCGGACAGCGTGGGCGAGGGAGTACGTGTGGAAAACCGCTGTGCAGGAGAGCCTGGGGAGAATGGCGATGATAGTGTGGTAGCGGAACTGGATTGGCTACGTTTTACCGTATCTGTGACGCGCGGTACTTTTACTTTGGCCGGCGGTGTGGAAGGCGATACGGAACGGCGAGGCAATGCGAGATGATCTGATTTGTTGCTGCTTTTAGCAGGATCGATGGGCATAATCGGAATGTAGGAATATGTGTGTGGTCAAGGAATCTGACCCGAGTGGACTGTATGGGGCGGATTAATTGCCGACAAGATATATCAAAAACCGGATAAAATCAATAAATAAATAAATAAGGATATATTTATTAAATTTAAATGATCTTGTGATATATCGGAATGAGAAGATAATAATGAGAATTAATGGAATGTGATTATTGTGAGGCGTGAACAATGATTATTAGCGTTGGATTGGCAATCTCAGGCAATATTTGTTGTCACAGCTTGTTATAAAAATTGTTGCTCTGCTGTAGACCAATAAATATTGGAAGGACCTGGTCAGAACCGAATGCCTGTGCTTAGAAATGCGTGGAATTTTATTTGAAAATTAAAGAACCAGAATTGTAGCTCAGGTTGGAAATTGGAACTAGTTCCGGAACCGACGAACGCCCTTTTTTTGGAATTAATAATTGTTTTCACGCACACACAAATGCCGAAACTACTCGATCGGCCCTCGGAGTCATTATGAAAAGTTTCGAAAAAGTAGAATTTTGAAATGTCGAAAAATATTTTTCTTGGATTGAGTAATTTTTTTTTTTTTTTTCGAAATGTGGAAAAATATTTTTTTTAGATTTGGATTGGATTTGGATTTTTTTTTATTTGGAAAAAAATATTTTTTTGATTAATTAAATAATAAAATTTTTTTGAAATGTGGAAAAATTTTTTTTTTGGATATGTGGAAAAAATATTTTCTGATTTTAATTAATTAAATTAGTTTTTTTTGAAATGTGGAAAAAATTTTTTTTCCCTTGGATATGTGGAAAAAATATTTTCTGATTAATTAATTAAATAAATTTTTTTTGAAATGTGGAAAAATAATTTCCCCTTTTTTTTGATTAAATAAATTTTCCTTTTTATTTCTCCTTTTTATTTTATTAATTCTCATTAACTTCACTCGGAATTATTTTCTTCCTTTTTTTGTGAGGGGTTGTACCACTGTGCACAACTCGAACAGCTGTGCGACCTTTTTGGACAATTGTTGCACTTGGTAATTTTAAATTAATTTTGCGCGTTTTTTATCGGATTGGACACAAAAAGAAACAAGTTGCAAGTGCAGAAATTTTGTGCAATTAGTGCGTGAAAATAATAAATCAATTTTACCGCGAAATCAAATTTCTATGCACAAAAGAAATGTTTGCCAAAGCCGGTACATTTACATATGAACATATGTATGTAAATGTATGTAATTTGAAAAAAAAGCTTACAAGCGGAGCTTTTATGCGGTACTTTTTGTTGTTGGCTTTTAGTGGCGGAACAATGCTTTGGAGCCGGCAAACAATTATAATAGGTAAGTTTGATTTTATTTAATTAAGACACAGTAATTAATTGCATTTTTATTTTCAGCTTGCACTTGCACTTGAACTCGCGATTGCCGGTATGTATACAATATATAAATGGACTTGGATGTAGATGTAGAGATATATATGTATGTGATATAGATGATGTATATATGTATGTGGATATATGTGGACTGTATATTGATATATGTGTAGATGTAGATGTGTAGAAATATGTAAATTGTATGTGGATATGTATGTAGATGTATATATGTATGCGAATATATCTAGATTTGATTGTAAATTTTTATGCAAATTTTGTAGAAAATGATACAATATGATGGAGTAGATGGCTAGAATAAGCGATCACACCAGGATAGGTGAGGGCACAGGACACAATTACATAGAATGTACATACAAATTAGAGTAAAAAGTCGCTATGGAAAAAAGCGGGAAACTTTTCACTGCAGGTAAGTATGTGTATGTGTGTGCTAATTAATATGTTGGAACTAAAAGTTTGTCTACTTAGCAGATTCTCCACCGATGCGATGCTGGGGTCGAGAGGAAGAATATCCGGCTCGAAGAACCAATGTTTGTAGGGGGGCGAAGGGCTTCTGTAGGCAGACAACTCTGAAAATTCCTCAAATATATATATTAATTTACACGACGCGTTAACTTCGTTTTGTAATTAACACAAGCTTTATTATTATGTGAAGTACACAGGTTACGTTGGCCACTTGGCGATACAAAAAGATTTTAAAGATTTAAGTGTTTGAAAAGTGTACGGGTGTACGGGTATACGAATTGAAATCCAAGAACGAACTAACTTAAGATGGAGTTCTCCATCCCAAAACTCCATATCATCTCAGGTGTGACCGTCTGTGTCCGAATTCGCTCCTCACCCGCTGGTCACCCTTTCTGGCGTGAACATACCGCCCCCCTTGCCAAGAATTGCAATAGCCCGGCTGGACTGCTAAGGATGGGGCGCGGCAGCGTTCTGGATCGCCTAGGTGGCGCAGGAGCCGGAGAGGATCCATCCAAAGACGGTGGGGGGGTCCTCTATGGCCAGGAACGCATCCTGGCTGGATGACCTCAGGATAGAGGTCAGCCCCGAGCACGACGGACACAGAGGCCGGGCGGTGGAATGCCGGATCCGCTAGCATTAGCGTGGCAAAGTTCTTTTTTACCCCGTCGGGTATTTCCCGGATGGGAGTGTGGATCCGGAGGTCAGTTTCCACCTTGAGGACGACTTCCCTTCGGAAGTTGGGATCCGTCTTGGACCGGATGGTCGCAAGGCAGGCCTCATCTTTGCCCACTCGAAAGGTCCCCAACCCCAAGGCGGACGCAAAGGAACCATTGATGCGGCTTTGGGGAGAACATGCGTCAAGGAGGACGCGCGTCTCGGACTCTTTCCGGCTGTTGCCGATCTTCACCACGGCAGTCGGCATGACGGGTGTGGTCTTCGTTTGCAGGAGAGCTGAGAGGGAGAGTTCTCCAGTGGGAGCGCCGTCGGACTTCCTCCCGCGGGGTGCAGATGCGTTCCGCTTACGAGGTGGAGACCGTGCTGGACTTCTAGCACGAGGGGCCCTAGCTTGGGGCCGAGAGTGTCGTCGACGGGATGACTCCGTTTCATGGAGCAAGGTATGATGCGCCTCCCCACAGCGCCGGCATCCTCCAGCGGTTCGACAGGCCTCGTTAGAGTGTTCGTGGGCCAAACAATTGGGGCCATACTTGTTCACCAGAACTGCCCTCAAACGCTTCTCCCCGCGGAGATTTAGGAACCGCTTGCAGCGACGGAGCGGGTGAACCCCCCTGCAAATGCGACACCGGTATGAGTCGACTCCGCGGATTGTGCGGAGCTGCACTTGGCTGGATGTGGGGGCCATGGTTCTGTATAAAAAGAGTGAACAAAGGAAGGATTAGAAACAAATAATTGTGACGTGCAGTGACATTGGACAACCGACGGAGACGGAACATTAGACGCAAGGAGGAGCTTAAGGGGTCACTGCGTGGAGGGAGTGACACAAGGCTCGTTGGGGAGCAGGATCAGCTTGGCAACGGGCCTTTTTATTGAACCCCGCGAGGTTCGCACATCAACGACCCGGACGAGGCCGTCCGTGCCGGTATGGGTCAGCTCAACTCGTCCCAAACGCCAGTCCGTGGGCGGAAGATTGTCCTCGTACACGACTACGAGGTCACCGATCTGGAGATTCCGTTGGGGCCACTTCCACTTGTTGCGTTTGTGGAGCTCCTTGAGATATTCGTCCTTCCAGCGGCGGCAGAAGTGATGATGAAGCGCTTTTAAACGTTGCCAGCGATTGACCAAGGACATGGGTTCTTCCGTGATCTCTGGCTCGGCGATGGCCAATAGCGGCCCTCCCACAAGGAAATGCCCCGGGCTCAAGGCTAGGAGATCGGCCGGGTCCTCGCTCATGGGAGAGATAGGTCGTGAATTCAGACACGCCTCTATTCGACACAGCAGGGTCGAGAGCTCCTCGAACGTGAATCGCATATTAGCGGTGGACTTGTAGAACAGTGCCTTAAAACTTTTTACTCCTGCCTCCCAAAGTCCACCCATGTGGGGAGCGCTGGGCGGAATGAAATGCCAGGATAGGATTTGCTGCCCAAAGGAGTTGGTGATGCACTGCTTCGTCGCGTCCAGAAAACTCTTCTCTAAAGTCTTGGATGCTCCGACAAACGTTTTCCCATTGTCGGAGTAAATGCGCTGTGGACACTGCCTGCGTGCCACAAAGCGCGAGAAGGCCGCCAGGAATTTCTCGGTCGTGAGATCGGAAGTTGCTTCGAGGTGGATTGCCTTTGTACTGAAGCATACGAATACGCATACGTATCCCTTTGTGATGAGGCAGGCCCTTCCGGTGTAGTTCTTGATTTCGAACGGTCCAGCGAAATCTATTCCGGTATAGGTGAAAGGCCTTGAAAACGTTACCCGACCTCGGGGTAGGTCACCCATCAGCTGCGTCTGCTGACGGTGGTTAAAAAGGATGCACGCCTTGCATCCGCGGATGTGAGCCTTCACGGCGTTCTTGAGCTTAGGGATCCAGAACTTGGCACGTACAAAACGGATCATTAGTTGGTTGCCTCCATGCAACGTTACTTGGTGCGTGAAACGGATGAGGAGCCGAGTCAGGTGAGCGCCGTAAGGAAGAAGTATTGGATGCCGTTCATCGTAGCTGAGAGATTCGGATGCTCTCAGTCGGCCGGAAGCACGAAGGACACCGTGCTGGTCAAGGAACGGGTGCAAGTTCGCAAGGGAGCTTGAGGCAGGAATCGGGTCCTTCTGGGACAGATATCGAATATCGGCCTGGTATGCATCCCGTTGGGTTAACTGGATGAGAGTCCTTTCCGCCTCCACCAAGTCTTGTTGGGAGAGCGTCGGCGTGGGGGGTAGCAGCTCCTTCTTCTGGTAGACTCTTCGGACATATGCGGTTACTCTTAGCGCTCGCCCGAACTCTGAGAACCGCTCAATGAAGCCGTCTGCTGGCGATGTTATGGCTATATGACAACGCGTCTGCTGCTCTACTTGGGTTTCGGGCACAACGCAAGGAGATGCGGGCCACTCTGTAGGGGGTAACTGGAGCCACTCCGGACCGTGCCACCACAATTGGCTCGCCGCCAGGTCGGTTGCAGACGCACCTCTGCTCGCTAAATCGGCTGAGTTGTCCTCGGATCGGACATGAGCCCAGTCCTCAGTGTTGGTGTGGCTGGAGATGGAGGATACCCGATTCGCAACAAAAGTCGACCAATTACACGCGGGCTTTTGGAGCCAGGCTAGCACGATGGTGGAATCCGTCCAGAAGTAGGATCGGGCATTGCGGATGGGGAGTTCAGGGACCACTGCTGCGTACAATTCGGCCAGGAGTACCGCTCCGCACAGTTCGAGTCGCGGCAAGGACACAGTCTTCACCGGAGCTACCCTTGTTTTAGCGGTGAGAAGATGAACGCTCACGTGGTCCTGATACCTCACGTGGACGTAGAGCGCTGCTCCGTAGGCACGCTGGGATGCGTCACAAAAACCATGTAGCTGTAATTCACACTCTGGCCTCACCTCCACCCATCTCGGAATGTGAACGCGGCTGAGACCTGGATAATCTTGTAAGAATTCGTGCCATTCTTTGAGTAGTGATGGCGAAAGTGGATCATCCCAGTTAAGCTCGGTCAGCCAAATCTGCTGCATAAAGATTTTCGCTCGGACGACGAAGGGAGCTAGCCAGCCGGCAGGATCAAATAACTTGGCTATGTGGGATAGGACCTCCCTCTTAGTGACTGCTGCGTTCAGCGTCGGTTTGGTAGTGACGAAGAAGAAGTAGTCCTGCGTAGCCTTCCAGCGAATTCCTAGGGTCTTGGCCGTGCTGGCGTCTTCTAAGTCCAGAAAGTCCTCATTTAGAAGGTGATCCCGAGGGATTGCTCGCAGCACGTCCTTGTCGTTCGACGTCCACTTGCGGAGAGGGAACCCAGCGGAGTTAAGGGCCTCTTGGAGATCTTGGATCGCATGACGAGCCTCCTCTTTCGTGTGTGCTCCGGCTAGAACGTCATCCACGTACATGTAACGTTGCAGAATTTCGCTTGCCTTTGGGTGTTTGTGTTGGACATCGTGAGCCAGTTGGAGTAGGACTCGAATGGCCAAAAAGGGGGCGCAGTTGACTCCGAAAGTGACGGTTTGGAGCTCGTAATCGTAAAGGTTTCCGTCTCTTTCTCGATAGAGGATGCGCTGGAAAGGGGTGTGTACCGAGGCGACAAGGATTTGTCGATACATCTGAGTGATGTCTGCATTGAAGACGAATTGGAAAAACCGCCATTTAAGGATTTGCACGGTTAGGTCCGCTTGGAGGGTAGGACCGGTATGCAGAGCGTCGTTCAGGCTGATGCCCCTGGTGGAGGGACTGGAGGCGTTGAAGACGACACGGATTTTGGTCGTGGTACTGTCGGGCTTGAACACCGCATGATGAGGCAAATAGAAGTTTCTTGAGTCATTTGGAGGGGGCACTCGAACCATGTGTCCCAAGTCTACGTATTCCTGAAGGACTGCTTCATATTGGGCATTTAGAATAGGATTTTTGCTCAATCGCGCTTCGTTTCTGAGGAATTGCCCCATGGCGATAGACCTCGAGTGCCCGAAGTCGACGTTCTCTGGATCTTTGAATGGAAGAGAGACTTCATACCTGCCGTCCTTCCTGCGCTTGAACGTTTCCCGGAAATGCAGTTCACACCTTTTGTCTGCATCCTTTTCCAGTTTTGCTGGAAGATCTTCCACCTCCCAAAACTTGGTGAGCATTCGATCCAAGCTCGCATTGTTGGGCGCTACGGACACTTGAGCAGCCAGAACGTGGGCAGGTGCATTGGATGAACCAGTCATGGGCCCGCAGAGTACCCATCCGAAAATGGTTTCGAGGCCGACGAGGGATCCGCAGATGTTCTTCCGAATACGCTCTCCCAAAATATGGGGAAAGAGATCCACTCCAATCAGCATATCAATGTGGGAGCTTCTATGGAACAGCGGATCTGCCAGAGGAAGTTCTTTGAAGTCACTGCTCATCTCCTTGGGGAACGGACAGGCGGGTAGCGCTCCGGCCAGGTTTGGCAGGACATACGCTGTGGTTTCCACGTGTCGAGAGGGGTCTTTGGAAGAGACGAGCTGTAATTGACATAGTTTCTGGGCCCTAGCGGCCACACAATTGGAAATGCCGCTTATCTGGGCATTAACGAGACGGAACGAAGGTCTCACCAGGTTGAACATCCTCTCGGATAGAAATGTTCCTTCAGACCCGGTATCAATTAACGCGCGCGCAAGGAAATCAGCGCCCCGGTGTCGAATCGTTACTATGGCGGTGCCTAGGATTCCTTTACTTGGGGTGGACACGAAGAAATTGTGGACGTTCGAGGGGGGCTCAACCGAATCTGCATTGACGGATGTTGTCGGTTGCTGCGCATTGGAGGTCGCTACCGCCGGGACTTGGGCGCGATGCAGCAAAGTGTGATGCCGCTCCTTGCATATGTGACAGCTATGGGCACTGGGGCATTCCCGCAATTGATGGCCGCGTGCGAAACAATTCAGGCACAGCTTCTGTTGTTTAATTGCAGCCGAACGAGCTTGGACGGACATGTAGGTAAACTTTGGACAAAGGCGGATTGGATGGTTCTCTCTGCCGCACAGTTTGCAGGAGGCCGAATTGACACGGACTTGAGTGTTCAGCGCCTGAATTTTAGCTTGCGGCGCTCTGCGCGCTGCTGAGGGAAGGGCCTGGGAGGCTGGAGCGGAACGATGATCTTCCAGAGTCTCCAGAACGCGATATCGGTCGATCAGGAATCCGTTTAGGTCAGCCCACGAAGAAAGAGCTGTTTTGTTTGGGATGGACTGTTCCCATAATGCGATAGTGGCGTTAGGCAACTTAGACGTGCAAAGTGCCACCAGGAGGACATCCCAATTGTCGATGCTGACTCCTGAGCGTGTGAGTGTGGTCAAGCATCCTTGGATGGTATTTTGCAGCTCCTTCAAGGCCCCACAAGTCTCATGGACAACCGTAGGGAGGTTGAAGAGAATCTTGGTCTGATTGGCCACGAGCTGCCTTTTGTTTTAAAAACGGGCCTGCAAGTTTTCCCAAGTGAGGGGTGAACTAGACACGATCGCCTTTGCCTCGCCGCGCGTTTTCGAAACGAGATGGTACAGTTTTTCCACTGGTGCCAATCTCGGGTTGTTGATGTACATGGCCGTAAAGAGATCGCGGAACGTAGGCCATTGATTGTAATCTCCGGTGAACGCGTCAACCTCACACGGAGGCAGTCGGTAGCCTGGCTGTGCGTGGTGTTCACGGGAGACCTGGACGTTTTGGGGCACATAAGTTGCTTCAGACGACTGAACTTGTTCAATACGTTCTCCCAAACTTGTGCCGCACCGAACATACACCATGTATGCGTATTCATATTTTGACTTAACGGTCATTAGATCGGCGCGGCTCTCATCGCTCCCATCAGCCGTAAGGGCAGAGGACCTTGGTTTGATCCAAATGCATTCGCAACGAAAATAGCGGAACGTCCCCCTCGATGGAGCCCATGGTGTTGACCTCGAAAACGGTCAGACTGTCGTAAGCGGCGATAAAATGATTAACCGACATGGTAGCTGCGTCGAGTAGTCTTTGAGACTCGGATCTGGTTAAAGTTCTCGACGCGGGAGCTGAAACAGTGACGCGCGGAATCGAAAGCGAGCTGGAGTCGGACAGCGTGGGCGAGGGAGTACGTGTGGAAAACCGCTGTGCAGGAGAGCCTGGGGAGAATGGCGATGATAGTGTGGTAGCGGAACTGGATTGGCTACGTTTTACCGTATCTGTGACGCGCGGTACTTTTACTTTGGCCGGCGGTGTGGAAGGCGATACGGAACGGCGAGGCAATGCGAGATGATCTGATTTGTTGCTGCTTTTAGCAGGATCGATGGGCATAATCGGAATGTAGGAATATGTGTGTGGTCAAGGAATCTGACCCGAGTGGACTGTATGGGGCGGATTAATTGCCGACAAGATATATCAAAAACCGGATAAAATCAATAAATAAATAAATAAGGATATATTTATTAAATTTAAATGATCTTGTGATATATCGGAATGAGAAGAAAATAATGAGAATTAATGGAATGTGATTATTGTGAGGCGTGAACAATGATTATTAGCGTTGGATTGGCAATCTCAGGCAATATTTGTTGTCACAGCTTGTTATAAAAATTGTTGCTCTGCTGTAGACCAATAAATATTGGAAGGACCTGGTCAGAACCGAATGCCTGTGCTTAGAATTGCGTGGAATTTTATTTGAAAATTAAAGAACCAGAATTGTAGCTCAGGTTGGAAATTGGAACTAGTTCCGGAACCGACGAACGCCTTTTTTTTGGAATTAATAATTGTTTTCACGCACACACAAATGCCGAAACTACTCGATCGGCCCTCGGAGTCATTATGAAAAGTTTCGAAAAAGTAGAATTTTGAAATGTCGAAAAATATTTTTCTTGGATTGAGTAAGTTTTTTTTTTTTTTTCGAAATGTGGAAAAATTTTTTTTAGATTTGGATTGGATTTGGATTTTTTTTTATTTGGAAAAATATTTTTTTTTTGATTAATTAAATAATAAAATTTTTTTGAAATGTGGAAAAATATTTTTTTTGGATATGTGGAAAAAATATTTTCTGATTTTAATTAATTAAATTAGTTTTTTTGAAATGTGGAAAAATATTTTTTTCCCTTGGATATGTGGAAAAAATATTTTCTGATTAATTAATTAAATAAATTTTTTTTGAAATGTGGAAAAATAATTTCCCCTTTTTTTTGATTAAATAAATTTTCCTTTTTATTTCTCCTTTTTATTTTATTAATTCTCATTAACTTCACTCGGAATTATTTTCTTCCTTTTTTGTGAGGGGTTGTACCACTGTGCACAACTCGAACAGCTGTGCGACCTTTTTGGACAATTGTTGCACTTGGTAATTTTAAATTAATTTTGCGCGTTTTTTATCGGATTGGACACAAAAAGAAACAAGTTGCAAGTGCAGAAATTTTGTGCAATTAGTGCGTGAAAATAATAAATCAATTTTACCGCGAAATCAAATTTCTATGCACAAAAGAAATGTTTGCCAAAGCCGGTACATTTACATATGAACATATGTATGTAAATGTATGTAATTTGAAAAAAGCTTACAAGCGGAGCTTTTATGCGGTACTTTTTGTTGTTGGTTTTTAGTGGCGGAACAATGCTTTGGAGCCGGCAAACAATTATAATAGGTAAGTTTGATTTTATTTAATTAAGACACAGTAATTAATTGCATTTTTATTTTCAGCTTGCACTTGCACTTGAACTCGCGATTGCCGGTATGTATACAATATATAAATGGACTTGGATGTAGATGTAGAGATATATATGTATGTGATATAGATGATGTATATATTTTTTTTTTTTTTTTTTTTTTTTTTTTTTTTTTAATTCGTTTTATTACACAATAACTGACTATTGATAGAGTATATACATTAACATTAATATTAATAATTAAGTAGGTATAAATATGGATATCTATATAAATCAGTATAACTAAAAGTATAATAGTAATATATCTAAGGAATAAAAATCTACAAGGTTAGGCGTAGTAGTGACAGTGTGCCCTTGCGGAACTTCCCATAGGGAATTGCGTCACAGGGGCGCTTGCTGCGTTTACTTTAACCTACTCTCTCTATCCTACGCAACTCCTCTGTTAGCCAGCGCGCAAATCCGCATATCGCGTCCCACGTCGCAGCGTCATTTAACATCTGTGTTTCCAGGTTTTCGATGGAAAGCCTCGCGCCGATCTTTTGCTGGACTCGCTCTCTCTCCCTCTGAAAGCGGCTACAGATAAAGAACGCGTGCTCTGCGTCGTCTGCCACTCCACCATTACAATTGGTGCAAGTCGCGTTTGTCCCGTGGCCAAACCTCGCCAGGTAGCTTTTAAAGCACCCGTGGCCGCTGAGAATTTGTGTCAGGTGAAAGGACACCTGACCATGTCTCCTTGTAACCCACTGTTTAATGTTGGGGATCAGTCGGTGCGTCCACCTTCCTTTGGTTGAGGCGTCCCATCTGGCTTGCCAGGTGCTCAGACTGTGCTCCCTCGCAGTTGCTTTAGCCTGGCGCTTCGGAGTGCCGTTACTCACAGCATTTGCTACGGCCTTAACTTCGTCCACCAGTAGGTCGATTGGAATAGTCCCAGCGATGACAAGCGCCGCGTCATCTGAGACGGTGCGAAAGGCACAACATATTCTTAAAGCACTTAGCCTGTAGGTGGCCTTGATACCTCGGGCATAGCTTCCGACGTGTATTGCTGGCGCCCAGATCTGAGCACCGTACATGACGACGGATTTTACTACGCTGCTAAGCAGTAACCTCCTTTCTTGTTTTGGGCCGCGAGTGTTAAGCATAATTCTAGACAGAGCTCTATTCGTCTCCGCTGCCTTTCTTTGGGTGTAGGCCAGATGCTCACGAAAGCATAACCTTGTATCAATCCACACTCCCAGATAGCGGATGGCACGTTTGGAGGTGATTATAGTTCCAGCAACATTCACATTAGCAGTTTCAACGGCCTTCCTGCTGCTGATAAGCACTGCCTCTGTCTTGTGCGATGCCAAGGTCAGTCCGACTGCGCTAAGCCAGTTACCAATAGCTGAAATAGAGGCATCAGCATTATCCTCGGTGGAGCGTAGGTCCTTGGCAACGACGACAACTGCGACATCATCTGCGTAACCAACGAGTTCGCACCCGCTCGGTAGAGGTATACGGAATACATTATCGTACATCAGGTTCCACAGCAAGGGACCCAGTACTGATCCTTGTGGGACACCTGCCGAAATATCATGTAGAATATGGCCGTTGGCTGTGCTGCATATCAGTTTACGACCTTCAAAATAGCTCCAGATGATTGCGCGGAGGTATTCTGGAACTCCTTTGCTCAGCAGGGCGTCCAGAATGCAGCCCCAGTCGGCCGAGTTGAAGGCGTTCTTGACATCTAGGGTTATCACCAGACAGTATTTCTTAGTGCCGCCTTTCCATCGGGATCCTTCAACGGCTTGGGAGGCTATGCTCACAACTCTTTCGATTGCGTCCAATGTGGACCTTGAGCTTCTAAAGCCGAATTGGTTGTGGCTAAGTCCGCCGTTCTCATCGATCGCTGCCTGCAGTCTCGTGCAGATAAGCCTCTCAAGAATCTTGCCCATAGAGTCTATTAGGCATATGGGTCTGTACGCAGTGGATCCGTCCGTAGGTTTCCCTGGTTTTGGGATCAGGACCAATGATTGTAGCTTCCACTGGGGTGGGAATGTTCCTTCCCGTAGACACTGGTTAAAAGTGTTAACAAAGACCTCTGCGCGAAGAGCAATGGCTAGTTTAAGTGCTCGGTTCGGCACGCCGTCTGGTCCAGGTGCTTTGCCGAGCTTCAGAGTCCTAGCCAGATTCATTATCTCCGCCGTTGTCGCTGGATCGATTTCGTAAAGGTGCGCTGAGTGCGGCCGCCTTGCTGTTAAGGAATCTGTACGTTGGGGGAAAAGTGTACCAACAATATGAGCTAGTTCCTCTTCGGACTTCGGAGCGGACTGCCTGTTGGCGTAGATTCGCTTGACCACGAGCTTATACGCCTTACCCCACGGGTCGTGCTCTGCGGAGTCGCAGAGTTGTAGAAACACTTCCCTCTTGGAGGCCAATATAGCGTTCTTTAAGGACTTTCTAATCGCACCGTATTCAGCGTGGAGATGTTGCCAGCCAGCGACGGCCCGTTTTCGAGCTCTTTGGTACTTCCTCCTGGCCGATAAGCATCGTTTTCGAAGATCGGCGATGTCTTCATTCCACCAGAATGCTGGTTGATGGTGCCTCCTATAGGGCTTACGCTTTGCCATACTTACATCACATGCTGCTATCATCGTGTCTGTAAGATTGTTGGCCATTTTTTGAGCAGAGTCTTGGTCGCAGTGTGCAGCGTTCAGGGCAGATGAGAACAGCCTCGTGTTCAGCGTGTCGACCTTGTAGTTATTGGTTCTCTGCGGGCAGGCCGTATTCGGCAATGTTGGGTTGCCTATGGTGACTAGGATAGCCTCATGATCGCTGGCTGTGTACAGGTTGCCAACTCTCCAAGCAGTGTGTCTAAGTAGATTGCTGCTGACAAAGGTTAGATCGATTATTGACCCTCTACCTGCGCGATTAAATGTGTTTAAGGATCCAGTGTTCGCTAAAGCAACATCAAGTTGCGCAAGAGCCTCAAGCAGGGCTCTTCCTCTGGCATTGGTGAACGAGCTGCCCCATTCCAGTGCCCAGGCGTTAAAATCGCCGGCAATTACGGCGGGGGTGTGTTGCCGGGCGTCATTTACCAGCATGTCCAGGGCGTAGCAGAAGCTCGGTAGGTCCAAGCTTGGTGGCATATAGCAGCTGTAGAACCACTTACTTCCAATGAACGACCTAACAAAATGTTGGAATGATTGGGAACTCCGAAATGGTAGGGCAGGAGAGCTGCAAGCCCAAATTGCTGCCTTGCCAGAATTGCTATATATCCAGCGATTATCGACTTTGCGCCGAAAGGGTTCGCTAATGATTGCGACGTCCGATCTTTGCTCTGCCACGGTTTGATAAAGCAGGTTTTGTGCTGCCTCGCAGTGGTTTAGATTAATTTGGATAAACCTAATCATTCCGCTTGTGAAGGGTTAGTCTTCCTGTCGCGGAATCTGCAGACGATGGGCAGCTTTGCCCTCCGGCTCTATGTGCGCGTTCAACCAGGCCGCTGGCCTCGCAAAGGAAGCAGTATGGGGGGGCTCCTACACTCCCTGGCCTTATGGTTCTTGGCTCCGCATTTGATGCACCAGTTACTTCTGTCGACCTGGTCAGTGCATTTGGCTGCGATGTGGCCAGTTCTCAGGCACCTGTAGCATCTGGTAGGGGCGTCATTTATCCTAATCCTACAGACGGTCCACCCAATCTTAATTTTTCCAGCCTTAAGAATAGTGTTCGCCGTTGCTGCTGGAGCAACAATAGTTGCTTTTTGTGTGCCTGAGTAAGCCGGGCGTACGCTTTTTATGGCATCTGCCTCCAATGTCACCTTTAGCTGTGAGGAAAGGGCCTGTAAGATATCCTCCCGAGTTGTCATCTCGTCCAGGTCCCTAATTTCTAGCCTCGTCAGATTAGTGAGGGCTCTTGTTTCGGCTTGGCTGCCGAGAACAGCTCCAATATCCTCTTTTAGTTTAAGGATGTCTTTGGATCCTTCTGTTTTTAATTGTAGGAGTAAGTCGCCTTTTGCGGTGCGGCGAACCAACTGTACGTTTTCGCCAAGCGCCATTAGATTTTCATCCTTGTTTCGCGTCACCTTCCTAAGCATCTCGCTGTATGTTATGCTGCCAGTGCTGTGCACTAGTATAGCGTCTGGTCGCTGTCTTCTCTGAGGCGCACGTGGTGCCGGTTGTTGCTGCTTCTTTTTTGTCTCGACTGTTTGCCATGCAGGATAGCTCTCCAAGTTCCTGTTGATTGGCAACTTCTTCTGAAGTTTTTTGCTGCTGACTTCCCGCGACGGTTGAGTAGGTCTTACCGTCTGCGTTTGTGCACTCTTACGTTGCGGAGTGGAGAGAAGTTCCGTCTGCTGGTATCTACTCTCAGTTTGCGGGGCTGCCGCTAGTAATGTGGTATCAAACTCCTGGTTTTCACATTGGGCTGCAATAGATTCGTACAGCTTCCTCAGTTGGATAAACTGTCCTCTCATTTTATTGTTTATGTGGCGCACTTTGGATTCTCCGCCCATTGTTGTAGCTTCTATTATATCCTGAATGAGTTGACCCATCTGAGTTAACTCTTTACAGCAACCTACTCCTCTCGCTCTCTTTGATGGAATATCTCCACCTGTTCCACCTGGGCTTGGAGAGTTCGAAGGTTCTCTGCCTCGTTTTGGCATCGCTGCCACTGCATTGCCCTCTGGTGATGTCGCCCGCCGATTATGTATTTGGGGGTGCTTATCCGCCGAGGGGGGCTCCGGTGTAGCCCATTGTTGATGCTGAGGCGGAGTTCGGTGAAGCGAGTTGCGCCGGCCGAAAACCGCCTGGAGATCGTCGCCCTCCAGCTGGCTTAGAAATTGGTTACGGCAAGGGAATTGGAACGGCTATTTTCTGTTTGCTATTATTTATATGTGATTATATGTGGAGGAGGCTAGTGGTATGTTTGTTGCTATGTGTATGTGTTGGTGTTCTAAGTTAATTTTAGTTAATAATTAAAATTAAAATTAAAATTAAAATTATTAAAATTAATTTTTAAAATTAGTTTTGGTTTTAATATATTAACTAACTGTATGATTGATTAAAAATAAAGATAAAAATAAAATTCCCTGGAGGCAAAAATAATTTATAGCAAATTGCCCTTTCCGTGAATCGAACCAGCGCCTTCCAGTGGTCGGCAATCGTCTAGCCGGATACACCAACACCAGTTGATATTGACGCGTGGCCGAAAGTTGTTTTCATACAACCCAGAGTTGACGGTATGCTGCGCTTCAGTGAAGATCTGGATGAGCTTTGGATTAAGCTTACTCACTTGTTAGAAAGCTTATTGTAAAGCTTAGCTCGATCAGCTGCTGCTGTTACGTTGCTGTGGAGCTTTACGCAGGTTACAGAAAAATTTGCTGATCTGGCCGCCTTTGCTAACAGCTGTTCATCCGGGTAACAGGCGGGAGTGCCCGTAGAGATTGGAGGTAATTGATGCTAATCTCTCTGCTCTTGATGGCTTCTTAAGAGAGTGGGGCGCTCACACACACCGGGACGGTAAAGCGCGGGACCCACTGATGGAGTCTCTCTCCCCTCTGCGATGACGCCAAGCCGCTGGGCCAACAGTGGAAAACAGGTTTGGATTGACCACGCCGGGCCCACTTTATGAATCGTGAGTAGTTTACTACCGCTGAGTGGGCGATCTAACGAAAGCCACTTCTTTTTCCAGTTAAGGTGCGGAATAGATTACGAAAAACTCCAAATATAGGGAGCCGCTTTGAATAACACGACCGACAATGTCAACAGAACAACTCTTCTGTCTATATATATGTGATGTATATATGTATGTGGATATATGTGGACTGTATATTGATATATGTGTAGATGTAGATGTGTAGAAATATGTAAATTGTATGTGGATATGTATGTAGATGTATATATGTATGCGAATATATCTAGATTTGATTGTAAATTTTTATGCAAATTTTGTAGAAAATGATACAATATGATGGAGTAGATGGCTAGAATAAGCGATCACACCAGGATAGGTGAGGGCACAGGACACAATTACATAGAATGTACATACAAATTAGAGTAAAAAGTCGCTATGGAAAAAAAGCGGGAAACTTTTCACTGCAGGTAAGTATGTGTATGTGTGTGCTAATTAATATGTTGGAACTAAAAGTTTGTCTACTTAGCAGATTCTCCACCGATGCGATGCTGGGGTCGAGAGGAAGAATATCCGGCTCGAAGAACCAATGTTTGTAGGGGGGCGAAGGGCTTCTGTAGGCAGACAACTCTGAAAATTCCTCAAATATATATATTAATTTACACGACGCGTTAACTTCGTTTTGTAATTAACACAAGCTTTATTATTATGTGAAGTACACAGGTTACGTTGGCCACTTGGCGATACAAAAAGATTTTAAAGATTTAAGTGTTTGAAAAGTGTACGGGTGTACGGGTATACGAATTGAAATCCAAGAACGAACTAACTTAAGATGGAGTTCTCCATCCCAAAACTCCATATCATCTCAGGTGTGACCGTCTGTGTCCGAATTCGCTCCTCACCCGCTGGTCACCCTTTCTGGCGTGAACATAGCCAAACACCACTTGAAAGACATGACATAACTCCCAGAGTTTTTAAACAAAAATTAAAATCTCTCATGAATTTCTTAATAAAGCATTGTGTGTATGGCCAAGTCCGTTGTTGGATGTACTCTGTAGAATGGTAAAAGCGTGGATTGCCACACGCGCACATTTTAGTCTGGTTAGTGGACAAAATACGGCCAGATGAGATTGATTCCATAATTTCAGCTGAAATTCCAGGTGAAATAGTTGACCCAAAATTGCATGTAGTAGTTACCAAACACATGATGCATGGACCTTGCGGACATTTCAACTACAATTCACCCCGTATGGTCGACGGTAGGTGTTCCAAGCGATACCCAAGAGACCTGCTTACTGAAACCATAACGGGAAATGATGGATACCCATTGTATCGTCGGCGATCAGTTGCGGACAGTGGACGATCGGTAGTTGTGAAGGTAAGAGGACAAAATGTTGATGTAGACAATCGTTGGATTGTGCCATACTCGCCAATATTGTCCAAAGATTTTGAGACTCACATCAATGTGGAATATTGTAATTCTGTGAAGTCGATAAAGTACATATGTAAATATGTTAATAAAGGTAGTGATATGGCTGTCTTCGGTGTACCCAATGCAAATGATGAAATATCACAGTACCAGATGGGTCGCTATGTAAGTAGCAACGAAGCTCTTTGGCGTATCTTTTCATTTGCGATCCATGAAAGACACCCTACAGTAGTCCATTTAGCAGTCCATTTAGAAAATTGTCAATGAGTTTATTTTAATGAATCTAACGCGGCAGACATGGCGGCACATCCACCGTCGACAACATTAACAAGTTTCTTCATAGTCTGTCAAACTGATGATTTTGATCGCACTTTGCTGTATGCTGGCATGCCACGCTATTACACATGGAACGCATCATCGAAAGCGTTTCAGCGTCGAAAACAAGGAGCACCAGTTGAAGGACATTCAAATGTATTTGCTTCAGATGCTCTGGGTCGAATCTACATAGTACATCCAAATAACGATGAATGTTATTATTTGCGGTTGTTGTTGGTGAATGTTCGTGGTCCGACATCGTTTAAACAACTGAGAACAGTTAATGGACAGCTGTGTGCGACTTACCGCGAGGCATGTCAACTATTACATTTACTTGAGAACGATTCGCACTGGGATGATACTCTCAAGGATTCGGTAATATCTTCGTCGCCGCATCAAATTCGTACATTGTTTGCGATTATTATATCGACATGTTTCCCCTCGAATCCAAAAGATTTGTGGGTTAAGTATAGGGATGACATGTCTGAGGATGTTTTGCATTGTGTGCAAATGACTGAAGGAATTTACAATGACACATTGATCATGTTTATTGATGGTAAATAAAGTATTGTCGTGTTTGGGAATGACTGCACCCAATCGTTATAGCACGATGCATTAAACCACGAGTTGCAAAGAGAACATCAGTACGACATTAAAGCATTGGCCGAAACAGTTCGTACAAATGATCCACAATTAAATCAACAACAAAGAATTGCGAACGAAGCTGTGAACAGTGGATCTGGCGGAATTTATTTTTTTGATGCTCCCGGAGGAACTGGAAAAACGTTTTTAATTTCATTGCTTTTGGCGAGGATCAGATCGCGAAATGATGTTGCTCTAGCGTTGGCTTCATCTGGAATAGCTGCAACTCTGCTAGAAGTCAGGCGGACTGCACGTTCTGCCTTGAAATTACCACTAAACATGCAAATCATCGAAACACCAATTTGCAAAATTGCCAAAAATAGCGCAATGGCCAAGATCCTACAGGTATGCAAATTGATTGTTTTGGATGAATGCACAATGGCCCATAAGAGGTCACTGGAGGCACTGGACAGAACGTTGAAAGATCTTCGTGACAACCAAAATATTTTCGGTGGGGCCATGATTCTGTTGTCAGGTGATTTTCGTCAAACTCTTCCAGCTATTCCCCGATCAACTGTTACTGATGAACTAAATGCATGACTAAAATCATTAAATTTGTAGCAGTACGTAAAGACACTCCACTTAACAACTAACATGCGAGTATTTTTGCAACAAGATGAAACTGCAAATGTGTTTGCGAAGCAGCTGTTAGTCATTGGAAATAATAAAGTTGCAGTGGACACCTCGACCGGATTCATCACATTACCTACCTACAGAAATCTTTCTGTCACATCACAGACTCAAAAGTGGAGCTTATTCAGCGAGTTTTCCCAGATATAGCGCAAAAGTTCAATAACCAAAATTGGCTGGGTGAACGAGCAATATTAGCAGCGAAAAATAAAGATGTCGAGGATCTTAATACGACCATTCAGAATTTTCTTCCAGGACAGTTGGTTTCCTTCAAATCAGTCGACACCGTAATGAACCAGGATGACGTAATTAACTATCCCACTGAGTTCTTAAATTCACTGGAATTGCTTGGATTACCACCTCACAATTTGCAGTTAACAGTAGGATCAGTTGTCATCATACTGCGTAACATTAATCAACCTCGACTCTGCAATGGAACAAGACTGGCTGTGAAAAGACTGATGAATTGAGGCGACAATCATAAAAGGAAAATACAAAGGAGAGGATGTCTTGATCCCGCGGATACCGATGATTCCAACGGACTTACCATTCGATTTTAAACGCTTACAATTTCCAGTACGTCTGGCCTTTGCGATGACCATAAATAAATCGCAAGGACAGTCGTTAGAAGTTTGAGGAATCAACTTGGAGTTTCCCTGTTTCACGCATGGACAATTATAGGTCGCGTGTTCGCGCGTCGGAAAACCGTCTTGTTTGTTTATTTACGCACCACAAAACAAAACAAAAAATATAGTTTATGAGAAAGCTTTAAATTAATTAACAGACTGTATTTTAACAGTGTGTGTCTGTGAATATTAAATTTAAACCTTATAAATAGCCAGTATTTCAGGGAAACTCTGTTTTCTAAGTAAGCAACATGATGTATCGAAAATAATAATAAAACATCATGTTTTATTCAATAAATGCTTTTTTATTAAATACAGATTCGATTTGTTTGTTTTAAAATTATTTTATACAAAATATTTCACCTAAAGTATTACGCGGACGTTGAAATTGATACGTAGTCTACACTTAACTACTTTACAGTGAATCCATGCTCGTATATTTTAAATATTGCTTTGACTAGAGTATTACCCGGACGTCGAATAATATTAAGTAATACTAAGTCGGCACATGTACAACTTACTTTACAGCGAATCCCTTACCCGGACACCAAATAACATTAAAAAATACTATGCGACCAAATGTACATCTAGTAGGATTTCAGTTGTAGTGTTACCCGGACAATGAAATCCAAACCAAATGCTATTGTAACCACTGTACATTATGTACACTAAAAACGTTACAGTGGTTCCATCTTCGTTTATTTTTAATATTGCTTTGACTACAGTATTACCCGGTCGTCGAATAATATTAAATAATACTAAGACGGTAGATGTACAACCAGTACTATTTCTGCTGGAGTACTACCCGGACACTGCAAATTAATACTGCTTGACATAATGCCAACTGAACCACGGAAATCAACTTTTACACTAAACTATTTTACAGTCGTTCTATGTCCATATATTTTTAATATTGCTCAGTCTTGTGAATTACTCGGACACTAAATTACATTAAACAACACTAAGCGACTAAATACACATCTTGTAGAATTTCGATTAGAGTATTACCCGGACACTGAAATCTAAATTTTTATACTCTGCCAGGCAATACTTCTAGTCTTCCCTACCTGTGCCAGGAATACTCGCGGTTTTCCCTATCTGCGCTAGGAATAACTCCTTGAGTTTGCTAAATTGCTTCAAATAGCTACTATTCTTTAATAAGCTGCTAGGAGTAACTCCCAGTCTTTAGTGATCGGCTTGGAATAATTCCTACTCCTTAATCATCTGCAAGGAATAACTCCTGGTTTTTTATAACTTGCTATCAATAACTTCTAGTCTTTAATAACCTGCTACGAACAACTCCTAGTATTTAATATCCTACTAGGAATAACTCCTAGTCTTTCTTCTAGCCTCCAAACAAATCCGTATCTGTTCCCCCAATTACCAGGATTCGCATGAGTATCCTTTTCTGAGATGCTTCGGCACGCCTTTACTTCACTGCTTTACCTTTTAAACCGTTTTAAGTCTATTTTGATACTTCGCTTGGTTACTTTGTGACAATTTTGCGTACTTCACCGCAATGTGCATATATATATATATATATATATATAATAAGTCCTATGAATTAATTTAAAGTTTATACTCTGACTTGTTGTTAGTGTTTTTATTTCTTGAACTAGTTCCTCAACAGAACATCTCTAAATCAGACCACCGCCAATACACACACACACGTACACATACACATACATCGGGCCACCAAAGACATAAGGCAAGCAATGCAACGGGACTTGCCCAAAAGTCGCCAGTTGCTACTGCGCAGTTTTTACACAGGCAGGGATATTGCGCAGTTTCTTTTGTTTTAGAAACTTCTAGACGCCTAAGCATGTTTTCGGGCGACTGCATCGAGCGCGTCATTGCCAAAATGCGTTGGCAACTTTTGATTGGTCGCTGCCGGCGTCGGCGACAAAAATCAAAGGCCAAGGGCTTTCGAAAATTAAATCGAGAAGTTGAGCTAGGACGGCGATCGTTGGAAGTCGGATGCAAAAGAAGGAAAGTGCGTACAACAGTAGTATACGGAGTGAATACAAAGTGTCCCCAACGACCAGGATACCAGAGAAATTATTAATCAGCGGCTACAAAGAGTAGACAACACAAGACCACGAAGTCTCCCAGGTTCAAAGATTAAACGAGGGCGTGTGTAAAGCGGGTGACTCCAACCATTGTCCAAGAGGGCTGCCCCTTAGCAAAGTCAGTAGGTCAGAGTGTGGTATGAGTAACAGCTTAGATTTAGCTAGTGTTTACGGCAATTAAGTATGCCACTAATAAAATTTATAATGTTTGACACCAAATCACAAACATGGCCCTAATTATTTCGTCTTCAGCATTAAATCCTGTCACTTTCACCTTCACTCCTATATTAAAGTTTATGTAGTGTATGTTTTCGTAGTGTATGTATTTTATGTAGGGAGAAAAGAAAATGATATTAATCCTAGCCAATGTCCGGGTGACACTCTAATTGACTAGGATAATATTCTTTGTCTAGTGCTACCCGACTAAGAAACTTTTGTCAGACCAATGTCCGGGTGACACCCTAGTTGATCTGATAAAGATTCTGGGGCCCTTAGTAGTTCTGTTGTACTTGTAGCGGTTCGTGATAATTCCTATTTTTATTTAAGCCAATGTCCGGGTGACACCCTAGTTGACTTAAATAATAGGAATTATCTAGTGGATCGCTACTGGATAATTCAAACAGGCCAATGTCCGGGTGACACCCTAAATGACCTGGTTGAATTGACTGGGCTAATCCCAATGTAGTTTGTTCTCAAGTCGATGTCCGGGTGACACCCTAGTCGACCTGATACCCTTCCTTTCGTGTCTGTTAATAATTTGGTAGAAATTGATTATCCTACTCCCTGCCCTTTTCCTTCCTGTGTTTGGGCGTAGTTAGTCTGAGAAATAACTACAGCAATCCTCCGGGTTTCTTTCATAAATTTTTTGTGTGGGAAAGGCCCTGGGGAGACTGCGAGTTGTACCCCGGCCTGGAAAAACTTCCTTACAGGTGGCGCCCGAGCAGGGACCCGAGACTTGATTGACATATTATTTTTATACATTTTGATATATAAATAATTTCTTTTATAAAGGATTTCATCTGTGTGGAATAAATACCCACCATAGTAGAGGTGCCAAACTATCGATGGTGGGCGGCATCGATTGTGGACGATAATAATTCTGATAGTAATAATAGTACCATCGATAGTGGTCGATAGTCGCAATAAAAAACTGTGATTGAAAATCATTAAAATTTGTAGGAAAAAACAAATGATTTTAATTTTTTTTTTTAATTCATATGGAACGCTTTAAAACAACTATATATTTTCACAAGTTTGAGTAATTTACATTTGGAAAAAAAAGTAAGAGTACAGGCTATGGGTCTATTCTGCCAAAATATTGAACTTATAAGTTTAAGGAACATTGCTTACATTGTATGAAATTACATTATAAACGACCTAAAAGCTAAAAGTTAAAAACTATAATATGATTTATTTATTATAGTGAAAGATTTTTGTTTAAAAACAACAAAACGTTCACATTTTCTTATTTACGCCATGTTCGCCTATCAGAAACAATTTTCCCGCCTTGCTGAAAACTCTTTCCGGCTCCACAGACGTTGCGGGGATGCATAAATATTTATACATCAGTATTTAAGTAAAGGAAAATCCACCTGGTTGACCTGCAATCAAATGTATTACCAAAACTTAGTTTTATGTATCGAAGATTGATTTATTAATGTTACCTTGATCCATAAAAGAGGGTCCATTTCCTTTGGGGCTATGTCTCTCTGCAGATACTGCCTTTTCATAACGATTGCATCAGATCGAAGATTGCTCTTTTTAGTAGCACATCGTTGATTAAAAAAATCAAAAATTGGGTCCGCAGTGGTCGTGCTTGCTTTCAGGCTGACAGTGTCTTCAACATGAGTCAAATTGCTCAAATTGACCAACTCATTTTCCAAGATACTTGCTGCTTGTTCAGCATTTGCGTTGATAGATCCAAAATCGTAGCCATCCTTGTTACCGTGCGTAGCTCATATATAGATAGTCGTTTTTTAATCGACTCCAACATAGCATCTTTCATAGATTTTCCTACCGCAGTTGAAAACTGAGATGAAAGATTTACAATTTGCCGATATAGTCCATATGCCAAAGGTATTATTAATGACACTGTAACGTATTTGCCACCAGAATTTTTTTCGGACACGTTCTCAAATAATGCTAATATTTTGTCAATATCTTTCAACACGTTGATTTCCTCTGTAGTGAATGGTAATGGTGCATATGTTGTTGATAATAGCACACTGGCAATGGCTTCATGGGTTAATAAAACTCTCTCAATCATGTCGTGGAAGCTATTCCACCTTGTTGGGGTTTCTTGCAATAAGGTACATGCAAAATTTTCTTGAACTTGTTTCAATTTTTCGTTCGCAATTGAACTTTTCTTAAAAAATTTTACAATATTTTTACATTTTGCAAACAACATTTATATATTTTTATGAATTGTTATTTTAAATACTTTACAACTTTACACTT